>OX596206.1:6423424-6693629 GCA_951394215.1 Glyphodes perspectalis | reverse complement strand
CTCTACAGATTTATTATAAGTATAGATAACGAACGAACTTGAAAAAAAAAAAACAGCAATGCATGGCGCATTGCTGTTCTTTTCAATGCAATTATTATTTTGGAATTTCAAACCTACTGCCTTTAAGTGGCACTATCGCTGGTCAACTCGGCGCTTCTCGAAATAAATACCTTTTTTATCATCACGTATTCGGTAAAGGGCCACATCTAACTAGCAAAATAGATAAATATCACATGTAGTATAAAAATAAAATAATCTGATTATATAACTAACCTGATCTTCCAAGAATATTTGGTTGGCCTTGTGGACGAGGTTCTCTACACCTATAATCGCGCCTAGGTGATCGACGGCCTTGTACTCGACTACGAGCGTCAGAACCATGAGAGCCTCCACCACCAGCTGCCTGTACTCCGGCTGAGGAATCGAGTTCAGCACGGTCTCTACGGCGAGTGCGAATTTCAACTCTCCAGACGTCATCTCTTGGGTCAAATTCGGTTGCAGGACTTTTCCTTGGATCACCAAACCTTGACACTGTGACAAAAATTAGAGACAATAGTAATAAACCGTGTAACATTTTCTAAGACGACTAATAATAGCAATATCGTACTAAAAGAATACGTAATTAACTTACTTTTTCTAGCACGCCCCATACACGTGGATAGAAGTCCCGCGGCACTCTGTTCAAGGCGCCGTCCAGCCTGCGCCTGCGCAACCACTGTCCTTGCCGATCTGGTTCCGCTATTGGCGCTAAAACATTTGCAGAAAGTAATAAAATACAGATGTCATAGTTAATATTGGGTCATAATAAGTACTTAAGTCTACTCTACATGGCGATAATGGTTATTCTTGCTTGAAATTATGTCAGACAAACTTAAAGAAAGTGATCATAAGCAGATTCCACTATTATAGTTTGCAAGTCTTGGTTTGTGTATTAAAACATTGCAATTTTTTTTAAATTGGTATGCATGCAGTGGCATCAACGGATTGGAGTAGTCTGTCAACTGTCCGAAAATCATGAGAAATCGGACAGACAAAATTCTTCCACATAACACTTACGGTCATCAATAGTTCCTTGCAGTGACTGTCCCTCTAATACAATTTGTGACTTCTTTCCGTAGCGGTTTGATTTGTTGCTGACGATGGAGAAGTTTCCACGGCCGACTGCGAAAATACGTAAGATGAACTACCAGTAATACTTCTAGTGTTAGTGAACATATTATTATCTTAAGATTTGGTTCATAAAAATTGGAACTAGATCTAAAGATGAGTATGAATATCTAAAAAGGGGCTGTCTGTTGAATTATTGTCTTTGTTATTAATGTTAAAACTAACTGTCTATTGCAAATTAAATTACATTTTTGCTCATTAGACTACCCTGATTATGCAGATAGAATGAATTAACTAGTAAATGGTTAATTGGGCAATTGCGGATCCATTGAAAAATTAGCGCCATTCTCAGGGACTGCATTGCTTGCGGACATCACTACCAATTACATATAAATAAATTAAGTGAAAACTTAACATAACACATTTGCGCTAAGTATAACTAAACACAGATTCTCGTTAAGAAGTCATGACATGCCGACAGGGACATTCAAATTATGTACAATGGTCATCACAGGGTACAAACACAGATTTATATTGTGTGAAGACTCGCCTTTGCTTTTGTTGATTTTTTCCTTTACAAAGAAAAGGGAATTTGCTGCAAAGGAAAATTGTTGTGAAAAGTCAAGTTAACAAAGAGAAACACATAAGTATATGAACTTTCATGACAATAACTTTAACTGTACCGTCTAATACTTTTCACTTTTGGAACAAATTTTGTAGATATGTTCGACATTTAACCCTACGACGTCATACAATTTGCCGATTAATTGCATACATTTATACGCCTACCAAAAAATTAATGAATCAGGGCAACTCTTACCCAATGGGGTAAGAGTTGCCCTGATTGTCTTTTGTTTTTTTCTAATATAACAGTTTACAGTAAATATTCTCACCGCTGTTGATGGCAAACTCTTTTCCGCTGAGTATGTGATATAGGAGGTTCTTCATTTCAAACGGGGACAGGTTCAGCAGATGCTCAGACGCTTCCTCGCCGTTGCACGAGAGCGTGCGGGACAGCTCCGTCGCCATCACCTAAACCAATTATATAAATTAATGCGCATAATATTACAATTATATTATATTGTAATATTATGCGCATCTAAACTCAACTATGTTTTATAAAATACAAGTAGATACAGTATAAATGATAAAACAAAGTGACGTCTGCTTATTTGACGCTCCTAACATATTCAGCATACTTTAATCAACGGAAGTTAAAGTCTTTTACCACATTTCTCAGCATATCAATCAACAGTCTGACAGTGTGAGACGATGTTCTTATTTAACAATTTACTCTATTACAACAGGGCACAAGTACCTGTATGATGAGGCCGACCCTGAGGCGCAGCATCTCGAGGAACAGCTGCGGCTCGGTGCGGATGAACATAGCCAGGTAGACCAGCAGCTCCTGCGTCAACATCGCCGTGCTCTCGTCGTCGCCGTATGCCTGTCATTGTGCAATGTGGGTTAGCAATATTGGATGTACTCATTTAAATAGGCTATCTTTATCGAATACACAATTTAAACTATCAAGCAGTGAAAAAAAAAATGTTTTTTTTTATTTTTTGTCTGTTTGTCTGGTTGGACGACAAATCCCATTTTACAAAACGTTCGCTGGCAGATAACTGGCATGTATTATCGGTGGTATTAGGAGTAAATGCAGCGATTTTAAATAAAAAATAAAGGCGCATATTTTTTTTCTACATGTGAATTGATCATAACCTTTTTAAAAAAAAATCAGTCAAATTGAGAACCGCCTTTTTTTTAAAGTCGAAACATACTCCTATAATATTTTATTTACGCTAAGTAGATGATATAAAGTGATTACCTTTTTACGTTCATGGTCATTCTTTTCGTGGCGTAATGACTGCGTGCAACAAATGTTCAAGTAAATATTAGAAAAGTTATAGTTAGTAAATCTCTTTAGTACCTTATTTGAACCTACTTTATTAAAAGTACACTTATCTACATCTACGTAAATCTACAACTATCTACAGTAGCTTTTGAATTAGTATTGTCACATGCTATTAATAATTGTGTATTAGTTTAGTTTTACTCGTATCTTCCAAAAGTCAGCAATTAATTAGAATGGGGGGTATATGGTAAATCAATTTGGCGGTTTATCATCCTCGTGGCTCAGAAAGGATGTTAAGCCGCTGTTTCTGCGCCTGACGTTTCTCCGGTCATGTCGGATTGCCGTTATGCGTAGATATTTGTTCACTATAATACCCCCTGAGCCGAGATTGACCAACGTAATCGAAATCAGTTAAGATGATATTATTCCAAGGTAACGCGATATGGCCAAGATACAAAAACACGAACCTTTATAGATAGCGCTACTTTTTGTGTCATGAAGATGTGAGTTGGCTATTTTTTACATCTAAGCATGTTTCCAGTAGAAAGCAAACCAAGTTTACCATCAATATTTTACTAAGGTTCTAGCTATAAATGTTACCAGAAGAAATACATAACGCAAGCATGTGAACCCACAAGCCAAACGTAGCTATTACTCACCAAATGTATCAAGTGCCTCAGCTCATTCTCAGGCAAGGGCGCAGTGATGGTGTGCTCGTTGTTAGGCGGCATGCCCACCGTGATCTGTTTCTGTCGCACCAGCAGATCAGTCACCGCCTTAGCCAGGTCCTCAACGCGCTTGCCCAGCATGCCGGCCGTGTGCCGCACTAGACCCCACAGTTTTTGAGTACACGCCTTCTCGTATAGCACCTTCAGAAGGTCCTTTACTGTCACGTTCTTGCCGTTTTCTAACATGCCTACAGAGGAAACGTTAATTGAAATGATTGTCGTATTTGACTGGCTCGATGGTTCATTCGGTAGTGACCCTGCCCCATGCACCAAGAGTTGTGGGTTCGATCCCCACCCAGGACACAAATTCGTGTGATGAATACTTGTGTTTGTTCTGTGTCTGGGTGTTAATATTCAATATTCTGATATGCGTAACACAAGTGCTTTAGCTACTTACCTCGGAGTCAGATCAATGTATGTGATGATTTGATATTTATTTTTTATATTTATTTGACTAAGTAAGAGTCAACAAGGGCGACTTCAACCCGTCCTCATTCTGAGAATACTAGAACCTCGCTCGTTTCTGAAGAAGTCTGGGTAATCAGCGGGAGCTCATTACCCAGACTTCTTCTCCGGACCTATGGTCATCATAGTTTAATTAAAAGAGTCCTCCCGTCGCGGTTCGTGTAGGAGAGTTAGGATCCGGCGCCACCCTCGGATCGATCTGATCTACTTGATGATCAACTCTTGAAAGAATCAACTCGAAAGAATTTTAATAAATTGTCAACTACGGAGTGTGGGCAGGGGGCCACTACAGGTGAATTAGGAACCCTAGAGAAAGATCTATCGGAAGTTAATAGTTATATCAATACCGCGGCCCTCCCCGTGTGTAAGCTATAGCTAGTTCACCAGCGAGTGTTACCGGTGTTGAAGTCGAGGCCGTGCGTGTCGACGAGGTACTGCAGGATGTCGCCCTGCTCGTCCAGGCTCTCGGTCTCGCGCAGCATGGAGATCAGCTCGTCCGTCTCCTGCTCCGCGTACAGCGTCTGCGACTCGGACGCCGTGCGGTTGCGCACGATGCCCTGCACGTTCTTGTTTATGGCTGGAACAGTTTGTTTCATATATAACGGGAATTTTTAATTGGGATCTCTTTTCTTTTTCTTAGTACATACATCCACGCCTGTAATCCTGAAAGGGTAGGCAGAGTGCGTGAGTAGAGACCAACTCCCTAAACTACATTTGGCCAAAAAATAAAATTGATTAGATTTGGGTTAGATGAACAGCTTTTTCTGAGTGCTATCATTTTAACGTGAATTATTTATCAAATACTAGCTGACCTGGGGATTTTTTTACCGCCCGCTTGGTTTTTCCCTATTACATATTTTCTTTTAAACGACCCCTGTGTTAAAGCGACCAAAACAAGAAAGTCGAGTTTTGAGCGAGACGTACGTACATTAATTACTTTTTTATGTTAATATTTTTTTTATAATTGTCTGGTTCCCCTATCTTAGGGTTACGAAGGCCAGTTTGGCAGTCGCTTCAATGTAATAACCAGACTCGCTAAATACTGGATCATGGTCTAATAAGCGGACCCCGTCTAGGCACGGGACATAACGCTAGGAAGATGATGATGTTAATACATTTTTATATTGATTTACATACCTTCTTTCGGTGGTGACGGAGTTTGTTCTTTTGTGATTTCGATCGTAGGAGTACCAACACTCAAACTCGTTGTCGAAGTGCCCCTAAAAAAATACATTTAAATTTTAATTTTTTTTTTTTTTTTACTTGATGAAGTACTATAAAATTGGTACGTAATATGTAGATAAGTATGAATATAATAAATAGCCAATAAATAAATAGAAACTTCAAATTGAAAGAGGAAAAATATTCTTTCTGCTTATTTTTAAGGGTAAAGCGAGAGTGAGTATAGTTGTAATGCCGTTTACTTGGTAAAAGCCTTTCTCCTGGCGTCTTCTGGTGATGGGCTGCGGCCGTACGAGGGATCAACTTCAAGCCACGATGGTTTTCTCTCAAGGAGGGGACCTGCATACTCCCCTTCCATACCAAGCGTCTCGGCTAGACAATCATTTTATATGTTCAGTGCACACAAATAACTTCATTAATTTCAATCAATTATTTAATCTAGTACTTAAAACTAACTAACTAACTGTTAATTATTCAAATCAAGGAAGAAATATATGCTTTTTTTTTAAGTACTATTCTAAATATGTAAAACCAGTCAAAAATCTACTAAAATATTGTTTTAAGTTGAAGTAAATTAACTATCATATTTTCAGATTCCAAATCGAGAAGATGAGATCTTCTTGAGTGCCCGAGTATTTAATATCAGTTGTATGTTAGAATCCTAACTAATATTACAAATGCAAATATGAGTTAGGTACGCTTTTACGCCTAAACTACTATACTGATTAAAAAAAAACATTCACCAATGGAAAGCTACATTATCAGTGTGTAACATGGGCTATACTTTACCCCCGTAACGGAAACGCGGGTGAAACGGTGAAAAGAGCATTTCGCCTCATGAGATAGTGCGGGTGATCGGCGTGTACTAACAGTCGACGTTGATGGAGCGCGTCTTCTTGATGGCGCCGCGCACGGACATGCGGCGGCGCAGCGCGCGGGCGTTGCGCGCGCCGGCCGGCCGCGCCAGGAAGCTCAGCTTGTTGCTGAACGACTTCAGCAGGTGCTCCTCCAGGTAGCTCTGCACTTGCGGGTTCAGCTCTGCGGCAACACATACGTGATAAAGCATTTTTCCTTTGCTATTATAAAGAAATTCCTATTGCTCATACTATTGTCTTAGATAGGTTCACTCGCAGAGGTTGCATGTGTATCTATTGTATATTGACATTATACTAATAGATATCTCTTCCTGCTAAGAACGATTACAGTTTCATGGCACTGGTTGGCCATGTTATTTAAGACTTTCTAAATCTCGCATTAATTCCCCCTTTTACATATTTTGTCGACATGCTAGAATTATTTATTTATATAGGTAGGATATTATACAGTCAACCCACCCCCAAAGCTCACAGTATACACTGCGCGCTATTAATAATGCCCATTTATTTCGAAAACATTATTAACATTTAGAGATTACTTACTTCCTAATGGATTGACCAGTAAAACCATCCTAATCAGTTTTAATCTATTCAAGTACAAAAATGCAACTAATTACTTACTGTCAGGATACCCATCCTCTTGGCTGCCGAGGAAACTCAGGTTGGTAATAGCAGAGGTGCTCAAAAATTCCCCAAGGTTCCCGAGCGTCACCCTCGTGCCGTTTATATAACCCGATTTTAATTTCTTCATTGTAGTTATCATTGCCATTGGAATTTTACCCTGGTCTGCAATCGAATTGAGTTGTAATTATTTCCATCAGATGTTTTACAATAAAACATATCCATTAATTAGCTATAAAGCAAGGTTTCGATAGCTTTAATTACTGGTACAAATATCGCTTGACTAAATATTATCTCGGATCTTAAGGCAAAACTTAATAAGTCCGTTTGAGATTGTTCCGAATAAATATTACCACTGAACTAACCCAATTAATTCCCATGCGTAAGTTAAAAATCTATCCCTGTTTGAGATCGGACAAAGATATATTATTGTCTTTAGGTATAAGATTTTCAAAATCAAATTCTTGCTCGCAAAACCCAAATAGGGTCTTTCAAGCTATTTGTTTTTAAAAGTGTTTTTTTTTTATACACTAAAACCACGTAAAAACGAACACGAAATCTGATTTTTTTATCAGTTTAAAATATTAATATTATGTACCTACTTAGTGTTCGTACGACATACTTACTATTTTCCATACTGAAGAACAAAGATATAGAGCAAATACTTATACTAATCTGTCATCAAAACATATTATAAGTAATTAGAGACGGATGTTTGTCGATTTGAGTAGGTATAATAATGAATAGAATCAACAATTGAATCTGCTGTATATCACATACATGATTATCGTGACAATAATTAATCCACTTGTCCTTTCTCAAACACATTCATTAGTAATTATTGAAATGGGGCATTAATAAAATTCATACGATAATGTTAGTGGTACAATGTTAAGTTTACCTAACAAATACTGCGTAGCAAGTAAGGTGATCGTCGGCCGACCGAGCATCTGTTTCCAACTCATGCCCAGGAATGCCACGTTAGCCGTGAACGTGCTCGCGAGTAACGCCGGGTCTCGCGACATGTAGTACTCCTCGTAGTCGAAGTTCTATGGCACACCCATGCGGGAGGTTATCACACCAGTCAGGGGGGATTATACCTACTGTTATCATGTTAAATGTAAACTATGTATATTACTTAAGTATATATACTTCATTTCATACATGTTAGGGACAATAATAATATATACTATTATGCTTTTTTCGGTATGCATACATAAACTACCTTCAAATACAAAGGCAGAATTGACGGATATACATATTATATAAAAAAACGTAAAATATCTGCACTCAGTTAATGCTATATAATATATACTAATAATACACATACAGATTATTATGGATACATTATTAAACCATCGGGACATATGAATACAGAAAATGGGTAGCAAGCGCAAACCAAACCATGTAAATAAAACAAAAGAATACCTAAATACGTTTGATTCAAAGTCAAGACAACAAGCGGACGCCCAAGTAGATTTTGCCAAGAGGACTTCAAGAAATTAATTTCAGCTTTGAGCGTATCAACCATCAGTTCATAGTCGGAAGCTATGTAGAAGCGCTTCATATCAGAAAACTAGCAAAATAAAAAAGAAATGTCAGTAATAAATTTAAATTAGTCAATATCTACTGAAAAATAAAGAAACTTTACATGCCTAATAAAATGATTGGACATCATTCCATCATACAATTCATGCCAAAAAATAAGAATGTTAAATAGAAATAGAAATATCTTTATTCATGTAGGCCTTACAAAAGCACTTATGAATAGACATAATACAAATAGGTAAGTGATTTTATCGCCAGGTTCGGAACTTTGATTCTACCGAGAAAAACTGGCAATAAATTCGGCAGTTACTCTTTTAAATCGCCATGTATAACAATTACAATTCTTCTTAATATCTACTAATTTATACAATAGGGTGTTGTCTTAACATTAAATTTAAATTATTTGGAACTTAAACTTCCAGTCTTATTAAATATATTAACAATATTATAGGCTAACAAATTAGCCTGTTTTTTATTTATTTAAGAAGGCAAATAAAAACTTTTGTCAGTCAAAACTAGCTAAACTAATATATTGTCAAATTAATTAAACAATTTTAGTCAGAATTAGTAACTTATTATAGAAAAAAGTTAAACTGCATCTGGTTTATCTTATTATGTTATTGTTTTAATATAATTAGAAAGTATAAAGGTGCTGACTATTTGCATGATGTGCATTGTTAGACATTGTTGCTTGCGATCCAGTCACAGCAAGGAAGATTGCTTAGGAAAGACCTTTCACCGGGGTTATGAATAGTTCATTGTTTGTCATGGAGTATATAACAATTAATGTTACCTCAATGGTGCACATAATGCACATAATGGGAAATCACTAATGTACAAAATATTATCATAGGAAATAATTAAAGGAATTTTATTTATATTTCCTCCAAAATATTAATTAAGTAGCTATCAACTTATATTACTCTTAATAATTGTAAATTTTTTTTTGGATTTGCTCTAACTATTTTATATATGTATTTGTATAAATATATTATTTAACTATAAAAGCAAAATAAGTAATATTGTTTTAGTTTATTTGAAATTTTATTTTAAATAGTAATTAGGTATAAGTAAAATTGTATGGAACTTACCTGTGGGGTGAATGCAAATATGCGGTCATTCAAAGAATATAACTTGCTAGTACTAAGTATACCAACATCACGAGATTTCCTTCCAGATAAGCCAAGTTTTTTGTTTCTACCTGTGAAAGAATATATGTTGATTTTATATTTCATTAAACATGTTACTGGCATATTATGTTAGGGCTTTTCTTAATGCACATGAAAAAATATGGCAACTTACTAAGAGATGTGATGTGATAGATAAATCATATAGTAAACTCTATAGTAAGTATCTTCAGATAATACAATGCATGGATTTACCTAAATATGTGTAAAGGTGACTTAATACTCTTGCTGGCTGGACTTCTATAGGTGCTACTTCACTAATTGTCTGAACATGCAAATCATATTCCAGTAATTTATCCCTGATCTCATTATCTTCTGCAAGTATAACAATTTGAACTACAACATCTGGTTTCTTTTCAGAACAAAGCCTTCTATTTAGTGGATCCAGTTCCCCTACAGCCAGGAAGCCCTGAAAAAACAGATAAAAATCCTGTGATGAGGGTTTTTTAAATTAAAACATCCAAAAGATTGCGTAACTGTGACTTGCAGTATTGTCACCCTCCTCATTGGTTAGTTGTCAGACCAAATTGACATGCTGTCAACAAGGAGCCAATAGTGACAGTGATAAGACCACGAGACTCCCTTATGCTATCTGGCAGATTTTGTAATTTTGAAAATCCTCAATTGTCTTTGCTGTAGAATTAGCATCTTTCTATTTAATACATTTAAGCTAATTAGATGAACAATAATGCTAAGCAAAAACAATGAAACTTATACTTTGAATGATTAAACTGTAATATAAAAAATATTACCTCTTGCAACAACTTCCCAAGAATGTACAAAGATTGAGCCCAGATGAATGGACATCGGCCAAGAGGAATACGCTCCTGACTTCCTGGTTCATTATACTCCAAATCTGCTTTATCAGCAGGAACAGAATATAGCTCCGGGACAAGTTTGATGCCATCATCCTTCCTTATCATAATCTTTTCTAATCTTTGCATGTAATCACTAATATTAGTTTTATCTCCTTGGAAGCAATAATCAAGAATGAGATAGCAGAAAAACAAAGGCCATTCACATTCTATGTTTTCAAACATTCTTAGTTCCCATGGCTCATAGTATAACCTGTTTGGGTCTTCCTTAGGAGTTTTGTGACCGTCTCTCAAAAACCTTTTACATCCATACTTTCCTTGCAATTTAGTAACAATTGCATCCCTAGTCTTTGCAATTAATTGAGGATCATCTACGGCAAATGCTGGGTAGCTTATGATGGATAATAATCCAGAATCAAGTTCTTTGCTATTTGATTCTCTAGGCAGCATTGATTGTAAAACTGCTTGACACTTTTGTGCCTCATCTGCTAATACATGTATCACACTCGAGGGGCCCCCACGGGCTCCAAAAAGATCCAGCTCATTCATAGCTTCAAGAGCTGCTTTGGCCATGCCAATGGAACTTGCATTAAGTTCAGGCAGACCATGATTTGTTTTATCTCCCCTCTCCCAAATTCCATAATCAGGGGTGCAGTAAGCAGATTCAATATAGAACACTAAATTCTGAATGAAAGCTACCTCATCTAGAGAGAATACTATTTGTAAACCAGATGCAGTCATCTGTGCGAGTATCAACAAATAGAGGGAGATTGCATCAATTTGCAGATGACCCCATTCATTGTCTTTTACAACAATGCGGCCTGTAGCTGAAGAGTACTTAGCATGGAGTGAATCCAATGAATGCTGTGTGCTCTTGAATTTTTCTACTTTTTCTTTCTGTTGCATCATTGCCATTAAAAGTCCTACAAATACAATTTTAATAAAATAACCTACTTCAAACACTTATTGTTACTTTGAAGTATATATGATGGAGAACACCTTTATTTTATATCTTGAACATGTATAAATGATCATTTGATACTAAAAAGAGACTTGATACAATATTTACAAGTAGATATCATAAGTTTTCTCTAAAAAAACTTTTTGTCATAAGTATAATCGCTTCAATATTTACTTACAAATATGTCATAAATTGTGTATGTACAAGATTTTTTGGCTTAATTGGTGCATATTTACCTCTCATAAGTTTGACACAACTTTGCTCTAACTCATACGTTTTAGCTCGATCTTCATCCTGATCGGCAATTTTCTTGAAGGCCATCGAGAGTCCCCATACTGCAAGTATGCAATACAGATTATCCCTAATCCAGGCATGATCATTATGTGGGCTTGCCGGGAAAAGACCAGTCACTGGCTGTTGATGATCTAAAATTAACTTGTGCACGACTCTTTGATAGTAGTCCAAGCGGACTCCGGAGTTGCTACGAGTTCGCATGTTTAATCCACTATGCGATTACGGACAACTTATATTAGCACATATTTAGTAAAACTACAATATCCCTTTCGTAAAAATACAGTTTTATCAGTTTTATTATTGTATTGTTACTTTTAACAAAAACATTTTTTGTGGAAATGGATTTTAACATGTCATTTGAAAGTCGCAAATGTCAATGTCAAGTAGTGCTGCTAAAAAAAAATTATCTTGTTGAATTTATTTTTGGTTTCATTTATTGATAGGCAAAAGTGATGCGTGTCGCGAATAAATACCCACATGAAATGGATAAAAACTCATTTTTAGATAATAATCCAAAATTAAAGATAAATAATATAATTTATTTAATCAAGAAGGATACTTTTGCAAAACAAATAGGTATAAAATTATAGTTAATTATTGGATGCCAGTAAATACTCCTGGCTAATGGCTAAAGTAACGTTGTAACGAAACCACAGAATAGAAAAAACTAGGTAGTAAAAGTAGCATGTCATAAAATTTATATGAGAACCGATAGATATGCATTAAGCAGGATTTGCCATTCTTATTTTAGTCAAAAACAACTTATCCTAATAGTCCTACATCTGAAAACATACCTTCATTCTTTTGAAAAACAGTTTGATTTACCATATGTACCTCTAAAAAGGTAGTTAAGATCTTTCGTTATCCAAGTTCAAATGTGTTGAATAATTTTCTTTTCGTCAATACATAGGATCGTATTTTTTGAAGCAATTAAAACCCTTATATTAAGACGAATAGGGTCTACATTTAGACACAAGCAGTCTATGCGTGGTCTTGCGTTATTACATAGGATTGCGCCTTCACTGCTACGCCCACTTGGCACTTCCACTTAATTTAATATCTGTTCCGTGAACGAAACAGTCAAGTTTGAGTTTTATTCAAACATCTTCACAAGAACTCTCGTTCCAGATGATATCCCAGGATCTTGATGATAAAGTCGTAAGGTGATCTTATGATCTCGGTAACGAAACGATTAACATGGAGTTTGGGGTCATTTAATTTGGCTTCATAAGCACTCTTATCCCAGATGATGTCCAGGGTCAGGACCCAGGATAAAAGTCCCAAACCTCTTAGATGATGGTACATAGTTACAGAGTTTTTACAAGATACACCTTAACACGTGTTGAGCCTTATTTGATTAGTATTTACGAGTCCTCTTTGTCTCTATAGAGTAGTTAGATTTTCTACCTATCTACTTCTAAAGACAAAAATCTATGATTTTAAGCATACACGGCCTACTATTATTGGTGATAATACGATACGATAAATTAGATATGCCAAGTACCGCCGGACCACAGTAGAGTACGTCGTGGGCATGTAACTTATGTAACTAATTTTATAGAATTCAGAAATCAACTGTAATGCATAATCAAATACTGTTTATTTCTTTACTTTCGGCAAACTGGATAGGATCTTCTAGCTTATAAGAAAATCATACAGGGTGGGGTGGGCCATATCAAAATAATTTATTATTTCTACTTAAGTTCGTGTGCCGCATTGCCGCACGTAGTAAAATACAGCACGTACCGCACGTACGAGATATAACATGATCAAGCATTTACTAACAGATAGAGTGATATATAAACTGTAATACGAAGTTAAATAAATCAGTTACCTACAGTTACCTACAGACATCTATTAACCTTTGTCTCATTCTACACCAGTCCCATTCGCGGTGATATTTGGCGGCGAACCCAACGTAATGGGGAAGTTGAGACTCATACCAACTGTTGTCTCAATTACCCCAGTCCTATACTCGGTTAAAGTGGTGACCCCGACAGAACAACAACATGGAAACTCCGCGCAAGTCGTGTGCATCATACAGCATCATAAGAAGTCGTGTGCATCATACAGCATCATAAGAAGCCGCTGCCAACACCGCCGTCACATTCGGCATACCGGAATTCTGGATCCCGAACCCGACCGACAAAACAACAAAATGGTGAAGCAAACGAGCCAAGGGATCATGGTTAAAGAATTTGCTGAAAACAAGGAGAGGACTACAAATTTACCACCGTCGTCTCGAAATTAAGCAAAGAAGAAGTCATACTTGTCAACGACATAATATCAAGCCACATAGCAACCGATTCGTCAGACTTGGATAAAATGAGCCAGATTGCCAACAAATATTAAATAATTCAGACATAAACGAAGTGTCAGCAGTCGACGACAGCGCAAACAAAGGTCACGATCCAACGATGGAAGAAATGCTAACTCAGCTGAAACAAATGCAATTGGAATTTGAGTGCAGTTAAAAACGAACGCAGCAATCGACGCAGAAATTGTCGCAATTAATATTCGCCGAAGTCAAGTTCAAGGCCGCTTAGCCAAGAGAGAATATTTTGTCACTGTCATCGCAAATTTGGGAAATACGCGGAAAGATGTGAAAAACCAAGCGATTGGGAGCTAGTGTATATTCCTAAGCATTAGGAAAAATAATTATAGCACAGTCAACGGCGGAACCTGTGCTATGTTTTCAAACAACCGCCTCATTTTTACCGACTGGAAAAGTGGTATGAGGTTTTGGTTAATTGATACGAGATGGGATAGATCAAAAAAATAAAGAAAAATGTGAATTCCTCCAGAGCGATTGGATTTCTTAGGTTATCGGGTAACGAGCCAAGAAATACGCCAGACGAGGAGAAGTATACAAATACTAGCGAATACCCTAAGCCAAGGACAAATAAAGAGCTAAGAAGACCTTATGATGGATCGCGAATACGACAACGTGACTACGGAGAACACATATACAAGCGTTGCTGTTTCTTACAAATTGTATTGTTTTCATTATGTATATTTGTTTTTATTAATTGAATTTTTTTTTTAATAAGGGGGGAGTACTGTGCCGCATTGCCGCACGTAGTAAAATACAGCACGTACCGCACGTACGAGATATAACATGATCAAGCATTTACTAACAGATAGAGTGATATATAAACTGTAATACGAAGTTAAATAAATCAGTTACCTACAGTTACCTACAGACATCTATAAACCTTTGTCTCATTCTACACCAGTCCCATTCGCGGTGATATTTGGCGGCGAACCCAACGTAATGGGGTAGTTGAGACTCATACCAACTGTTGTCTCAATTACCCCAGTCCTATACACGGTAATAGGAATGAGAAGTCTTTTATGATATAACTAGCTGTGCCAGCGGTGTCACCCGCGTTTATGGTTAATATTATAAAGATTATTTCCGTCATACATGATTTCTATGTATCTTTAACCATTAAGACTGCACACGCGACGGAAGCTTAAAAAATGGAGTAACTTCTCCCGTTTTCCCAACATTTCCCTTCACTCCTCTGCTCCTATTGATTGTAGCGTGATGAAAAGTATACTATAATCTGCCCAGAAGTATGAAAAATAATTGCCCCAAGTTTAAGTTTAAAATCCGTCGAGCAGTTTTTGTTTCTATAAGGAACATACAGACAGACAGACAAAAATTTTACTAATTGCATTTTTGGCATCAGTATCGATCACTAATCACCCCCTGATAGTTATTTTGAAAATATATTTCATGTACAGAATTGACCTCTCTACAGATTTATTATAAGTATAGATAAATAGACAAGAAATTTTTACATACTTCATTTATTTATAAAAAATATTGGTACATAATTACTTCATATTAGATTTTAAAGGCAAAGCAAATAATTAACAATATGTTTACATATCGACGCTTAAGAACCAAGACCATCTATCTACACTTTTGGCGCTTTTTACTTTTTAATGCAGTTATTTTTATGATTAATTTACGCATCGTTTCCTTTGATCAGTAACCTCAAATTCGCATTAAATAAGAAGTTATGAAAAAATACCAATACCACCTAAGTTACGTGACGTAATAAATTTAAGGAAATAAAACGTTTTTTTCGTCACCTGTGAAGTCGACTTTTTGTAGATAGATGGTCTTGGTTCTTAAGCGTCGATATTCTCTTCTGATATTTAACATTTTACATATAAACAGTTTGTTTGCAAAATAAAAAAGTTTAAATTTTCGACAAAATATAAGTAAAACTTTTTTAGGCGAATTGATAAATCAAATTTATT
The DNA here is from genome assembly GCA_951394215.1 of Glyphodes perspectalis. Lineage (NCBI taxonomy): Eukaryota > Metazoa > Arthropoda > Insecta > Lepidoptera > Crambidae > Glyphodes > Glyphodes perspectalis. The sequence continues at coordinate 6,677,716 of OX596206.1, read as the reverse complement.
ACAGCAGTATGAATAGACAAATTTCAAATTGAAACTGGTGCAGCAAAATTATAGGTAGTAGTAAAATTATTAGTATTGAACACCTCTCTTAAAATCAACTTAGTACCTACATGGACAAAAACAATTTTAACTATAATTTAATTATTCCCTTATAACAATAAACAAAACTGTGAAGAAGAATTACTCAAATAATTTTCAGTATATGCTGTGTTTTATAATACATATTAATGATCAAAACTGTCTAACAATTAAACAAATACTTAAAAAAAATGGTATAGATGTTTTTCCAGTAGTAGTGTAAAGGTACAATTATATTCCAACAAACATTTAATTGGTAACTATGTTATTCTGTTGCCTATTTAAATAATATTTAGACAGTTTTAGGGATTTTTCAAATTACCAAGCTATAAATATTGTTTATGAACCGAACAGTTTCATACTATGTAATAAAAAAAGTAAGTGATTTCTGTTTTGTTAACATTTAAATAAATTGGTACTTATGTCTGTTGTATTAATAATTAAACATCTAAGTAGTTTATAACAAAGGGATTAAAACAAGGTACACAATAAATGCATGTGTAAGGTCCAAAATACAATTAGTTAAACATAATATAAAAGTATGTGTATTATTATCAATCAATATTTTTGTATAAATTATGTTGTATATTTTACACTTATTACACATTACAAACTCACAAAATATCAATTAAATATCACAATAACTTTATAATTTAATTTATAACAAAGTCACAAGTAATCCACAAGTTATCAGTACCAAGTATTTTATAGTGGAAGACAAAGTGGTAAATTTAACAATTTGAAATATTATAAAAATAGTTTGTTTATTTAGATAAATATTAAGTTTTTTCCTAAAATTACAATACTATACCTAAGGCACACCATGAGCACCAAGTTATTGCCATTGTTTATTTATAATTAAGGCTAAATGGTAATTTCAAATAATATGATGTATTCTAATACATTTATTTGATATTGCACCACTTTGATCAGTCGCTGAGGAACATTATTTACTTTATTAATATTGAGAAATCTTTAACATATCTTGTCATAAGTATTGGATTGTATTAGAAATAGTACTATTATTTAAACCCTGCTTGAATAAGAACTAACCTTCCCCAGCAAAATAGCAATAACAATTTCTCAGACTTATTAACATTAAAAGCATATAGATATCTGTTTAAAAATGTAACAGAATGGTCTCCTATTTCTAATGATCCAGAATCTTCTTGATACTTATGAGTACTAAAGTGAAACAAAAACTATTGTAGAAATTGTGCATCTTGGAAACTTGAAGATAGAAGCTTAGTGAAGTTAATAACAAAAATAAATTACTGTCTAACATAATATAAGTAGCCTAGTGGCATGATAAATGTTTTTTTTTATAAGCTAACAAGGCCTAATCATTGTACATACCATCAAGCAAGAAATCCATTCTTTTATAATGTCTGTTCTTCCAAGCTTCTTGACCTCGACGTAATGCCATGTACCCAAGGACTGCAAACATAGGGACAACCAACATGGTAATTACAATAGGCATTACCATACCTGGGTGACTGCCTGTACCAATTTCTTCGTACTTTGATTTGGGTACGGGAAGTTGATCCTGAATTATGGGCTTTGATGATATTCCTAGTTTAGCTCTTTCCATTGCAACCTTCTTATCTGTCTCACTAATTGCTTCAGCTGATAGTACTAAAGGCTTCTTATGAATCAGTTTTTGTTCATTTAACAATTGTTTGTCATCATTAGTAGCAGTATTATTTACAGTACTACTAGGCAAGTAAGATGCGGTGGACGGCTTATTTTGTGGGGGTTCATCTGCTGATGTGACAATCTTGGTGACTGGTTTTTTTATTCCCACAACTGTAGTATCTGCTCGATCCTTTGTTGAAAGTTTCTCTGTTACATTATCTTCTAGTGGATTATATTTTACTCCTTTTCTTGGAACGATAGATTTTGTCTTCGTTTTACCAATTTCTTTATCCAAGTTGATTAGGTTGGGGTGCATTTCCTTGGGCAAAGTTGCCAGTTGGGGTTCTGGTTCAATTGATCCACCTTCGGTTATTAAGGTTACTTTTGTGTTGTTGCTTACATCTTTCGTTTGAGATTCCACTGTGTTATTAGACAGGTTTTTAGGAGAATCTGCACTAGGTGTCGATATGCTATTCGCATTTAAATGTGGAATAAACAAGATAATACAAAATAGAAAACGCAAGTACATTTTAAAAAAAGTATAAACGATTATGTTTTACATAAAAATAAAATGTTAATCGTCTACAATATCATAGCACACAATGTTATATGCACTTCGCAAAACATTACACAAAAAAAAAATGGAATGTAAAAAGTTGCCTGGCTCGACGACGTATGTCACTATTGATTGTCAATTTAGAAGTATGTCAGTGAATTTGTCACTTAAAACGTCACCATCCTCTGAGTACTGAAACCAATGGAGACGACATAATAATTTATACGAACAATCTGCTATACAAATATGATCCCATCAAAAACAATACTTGTCAAAAAAACCAAGTCGGTTATTAATATATTCAGTCTCTACTTAAGTGACTTACTGTCTTAATACGTCCAGTCCCTAAGACCACGATCGTGGTCCATAACAATTGAAAATAAATTGTGTCTGGAATCTCCGTACTCGAAGCATTAAGTTGTTAAGTAATAATTAACAGCATCTTATAATGATGCATATCAATATTAAAAATCTTTAATGTTTTATATAAATATATTGACTTGGCCATCGCACTAAATAATTTAATTTACACGTGTTTTCATGCGATGGCCGAGTCTCAATATATTTATATAAAACGTTAAAGATTTTTAATATTGATATGCGTCATTATAAGATGCTGTTAATTGACCACGATCGTGGTCTTAGGGACTGGACGTATTAAGACAGAAAGTCACTTAAGTAGAGACTGAATATATTAATAACCGACTTGGTATTACATGGATCTCACAACTTTTTACCGTAGAACAACTGAGTTGCGAGACTTGGTTTTTTTGACAAGTATTGTTTTTGATGGGATCTCATTTCTTTTTGTATTTTGTAGACAGTTCTACTTTTTTCCTTTTCGGTACCTTCTACTTATTGTATATATGTATATCTACCGGCAACGAATTTTCTTAAAGCCCTCTCTCTGACATATGAACTTTTCTTATTTTTGTAGGTAGCCTTCCGTTTACTCTTTTCCGGTAATACTTCTTGAGCTTCAGCTACAGTTTTTCTAAGAGCCCACTGCCTGTCTCTATGCGTTTTTCTGGGAGGCTTTGATGTTACAATTTTTGACAAATCTGGACGATAAATGCTTCTTGGTCTGTTGTATTCACAAATTGAGGATTCCTGCGCTTTAACACTTCCAAAGTCGACATTAATTAGATGTAAACCGCCCAGACTTGTAACTGTAAGACTTGTAATTGCGGAATAAATTCGCATGACGGGAATACCCATATTTTACTCGACTTGGCGGGGGTACTACCGTGCGCCTTTATATTTATATGGTATTACAAAGTTATTTAAGTAAGTAGTTAAGTATTTATAAAACTGGACCGAAATTGAAAAATTTTGCTAGACTTAGCGGTTGCACTACCGTGCCCCCAAATATTTTAGTTTTTCCTTAGTTCATACACCAAACACTACTTATATTCCAAATTTGAAGCTTCTAGGTCTGCTAGAAGTGCCTTAGAATTTTGATGATCGGTCAGTCAGTCAGTGACAAAATTAAGAAACCTTGACCCATTATAATTCTTAAACTACTGGTTCAAATTGAATGAAATTTGAAATATACCGTGTCTTTACAATGCCTGCATGGTTACTGAAAATTCAGTCTTCTAGTTTTATCCACAACGAAGTTACAGGGGGTCGAAAATGGCCTGAATTGCTTCGAGAAAAGGATGGTACGGCCGTGCCGCTTTTTTGCTCGACTTGGCGGGGGCACTACCGTGCGCCTTTATATTTATATGGTATTACAAAGTTATTTAAGTAAGTAGTTAAATATTTATAAAACTGGACCGAAATTGAAAAATTTTGCTAGACTTAGCGGTTGCACTACCGTGCCCCCAAATATTTTAGTTTTTCCTTAGTTCATACACCAAACACTACTTATATTCCAAATTTGAAGCTTCTAGATCTGCTAGAAGTGCCTTAGAATTTTGATGATCGGTCAGTCAGTCAGTGACAAAATTAAGAAACCTTGACCCATTATAATTCTTAAACTACTGGTTCAAATTGAATGAAATTTGAAATATACCGTGTCTTTACAATGCCTGCATGGTTACTGAAAATTCAGTCTTCTAGTTTTATCCACAACGAAGTTACAGGGGGTCGAAAATGGCCTGAATTGCTTCGAGAAAAGGATGGTACGGCCGTGCCGCTTTTTTGCTCGACTTGGCGGGGGCACTACCGTGCCCCCAGATTAATACCGATATGGTATTCATAAACCTCTATCTATTTTTTTTTAACAAGTCTACAATACTGCACGTAAAAAGAGACAACAATATATTTGACTTAAATAATTTTGGTAACATCATCAAGTAACGTCATAGAAATACCTAAGTGAAGCCGGCTTACCGTTTTGGTTTCTCGCTTTAAGTAGTCAATGTCAGTGGAATTTGCAGTGTATTGTGTTAGTATAGATAAAATTTGTGATTAGAACTTAATCTTACTTGTAACATTCAGAAACATCGTCATAAATAAATTGTTCAGAGACTTAGTTATCTTTTTAAAAAACGGTTTAATTTACTATACCACTAAAAAAGTACTTAAGACCTTTCGTAATCCAAGTTCAAATGTTGAGAAGATTTTTCTTGTCGCCAATATATGGCGTCATATTTTTATTGGAGCAAATATAACCCTTACCGGGGTTATAATTGCTAAAGTATACGTTTAGACTCAAGCAGTCTACGCGTAGTCTTGCCTTACAACTCAGTGTTGTGGCTTCACTGCCACGCCCACTTGACACTTCCACTTAACATTTGTTCCGTGATAGCTAGTATGTGATTATATAGTGGCGTATTTGTGTGAGTTTGGTTTCATCAGTTATCATAGTAATTTTGTCATATACCCCTTCTACTAGTTTTTTCTGTTCTGTGATAATAGGTATTATAAAAAATACTTGTTTTTCTCAATTTATTTTTAATAAGTTTTTGATTTATTAATTTATTTAATTTTATGTAATTGCAACTTTAACAAGAAAAAAAAATGTCACTGTCATTGTGTTGCTGGTGGTGGTGGTGGTCGACACTTTCGTTCGTTTGTGCCGTTCCGTTCTTCTTGTTTGTCAAGCAAGGGTTCCTCCAGGGATCGACAACAAATAATTTATTTCGCGTTCCTAGTCTCGGTCGCAATGGTTGAAATTTAATATGCTTTCTTTAGCAAGAAATGTAGATTTAGTTGCTACTACTTGATGTCTATTATTTGTATACGAGTGTAAATTACAGTAACAATCATCAGTGCAGTGATATCTTAAAAATACTGGAGTGCCTGTATTGGGAAAACTATTGGTAGGTAAAATAATTATAGTGTGTCATTGTTTTAATATAAGTATTATCAGCAATTTCATGCTGAGTAAGATGGTTCCATTAAGCAGTTTCTGTTTTAAACTATCGCATTTCGTATTTGCCCTTCAACTTAATATTGTTCTTAAATATTTTGTTTATTTAGCTGTTATTTAAAACATTCACTTAATATCTAGGGCTTTAGGAATTATGAAAATTAAAATGTAATATATGTTTAGATTAAAAGGCTGTGTAACTAATAATTACTTAATATGAATACTTCAACATTTGGTAAGCGTTAGCAAATTTTAATGGTAATTTAAGTCAAGTACATTTTGTGATTCATTTCATAATGGTTTAAAAAATAATGTCCTCCTAACCAATATCGGTCACATCAGCCTATCTCAATGAGGATGCACAGTAAATATTATAGTGCACAAATATGTGCGCTATGCACTCTCTATTCCTTTACTCTCATAGTCTGGTGAGACGGCAATTCAACATGAAATGACATGACATGAATCAAAATAGTTTAAACACTTAAGTGACAAATAATCAATCAATCAATCAAAAATCACTATTGTCTATGATTTACCTTGAAAAACTTGAAGTCTGAAAAATTTCATTGTAATGTAAGAAATAAAATTTTCTAAAATTCTTACATTACAATGAAATGTAACCTATGTAAAATATTTCAGCAGACTGAACATGGTCAGCTTTTTAACGGGCTAAATAAAAAATGGCAAGAATAATGATACATAAGAGTTAACAATGAGTGCTCCAAGTGGGTGTGTGAACTGCAGCGATGGCTCGCAGCAAATTGACATCAGACACGATGTTGATTGCTCTGAAGGAGAAGATGCCCAGATTCGGCTGGCCCCTCACGTGCAGGCATACCTAGCACATAACAATCCCACCACCAACTGCTGTGGACTGGCCATACCCATCGCTTTTGAGAGAGCTGCACCAGGCACATGGTGGAACCCTCGGTTTGATTCGGAAATACTTGAAGGCCAATACCGAAGCAGTTCCTTTAGACAAATAAGATTAAGATTCAGGTAAATTATTTGAGTGTATGCATTTTGAAATTTCCTTGCATGTAAATATTAATTAGACATTATGGTTGAGATTATTTGATGTTGTTGTTTTTCTTTTCAGATTTGCACTTTTATACATTTTGATATTTTCTATATCCTGGTTTGTCTACTTTGTGGGCCTTGGCTTGAATAGTGTAACAGTGAAATGGCCATTCCTATGTTCAATGTTTGGTGGGGTTCTCTTGATTACGTCTGTTATGCTGTTCGTTACATTTACAAATATTTATAAGATCTACACATTTAAACTCTCACTGATTATGGCACTTGCTCTATGTACTCTCAGCCTATCCCTTGTGACCCTGACCACTCAGATAGATGAAACTATATCCCAGGCAGCAGACATAAGCCAGTCAGGACATTTCACCATGTGTATAGAGATTCTTCTTATTATCTACACATTGACACCATTGCCTCTTTATGCCTGTGTTATAATTGGATTTTTGTATTCCATTGTGTTTGAAGTTTTGAACATTATGTTGCATTTAACAGAGAAGCAATGGCAGGGGCCAGGAATGTTTGTGAGAGTGTTACTGCAGTTGTGCGTGCACATAATAGGTGTACATATATACTTAATGACATTTGTTAGAATGCGTGGTACATTTATGAAAGTAGGTCAGAGCTTGCTGGTGAGAAGACAACTTGAAATGGAGAAACAACTAAAAGAAAAGATGATTCACTCAGTCATGCCTCCAAAATTAGCAAGTTGGTTAATGGAGGAGCAAGTTTTAGAATCAGAGACAAATCTAAAGCCCCATGACCCACTCAATCCCAGAGTATCAAATCCAGGAGCTTCTGACATCAAATCTTTATTTAGACCATTCAACATGAGCTCAATGGATAATGTTAGTATTCTATTTGCTGATATTGTTGGTTTTACAAGAATGTCCAGTAACAAAGGTGCTGATGAATTAGTGAATATATTGAATGATCTGTTTGAAAAATTTGATGAACTTTGCCAAGTTCATGGATGTGAAAAGATTTCTACCTTAGGAGACTGTTATTATTGCGTGTCTGGTTGCCCAGAGCCAAGACCAGATCATGCAACATGCTGTGTTGAAATGGGATTAGGTAAGAGTTTAAAGTTTTATTAGTATTAAGTAGCCAACCTTTCATCCAAGTAGCCATTTAAAAATAAGTAAATGTAATTAAAGATTTAAGCAGGTTTTCTTTTTGGCACCTGTTTATATCTCTCCAGGGAGGTATATTAATTGTTTGGTGTTTTACATATCCCCTTTTATGTTGCATTGTTAACCTTTAATCTATATATATATATAAAAATGATCCCCTATTTCTTCTGGTCACGCTATAACATGAGAACGGCATTGCCGATTGCCTTTAAATTTTTTCTTAAAATGTTTTCTAATACTTTGTGAAAGGTTCTTATATAAGAAAAAAAAGAAAGTAGCGCGAAAAAAAAATAAGAATGGAAAATCCTACAATAGGGCGAAAAGTTCGCCGGGTTAGCTAGTTTTAAGATAAATATGTATCAACATCTACTAATTAATTGTAATCTATCTAAGCTTACTTGAAATTCGCGAGAATAGTTTAGTATCTATGCCAATGTACCTACTAATATAGACATAACATACCATCTCTACAAGATACAAAATAGTTCATATTCATTGCTGAACTGGCTTCAGAATTGATAAGTTGAAGTTCGAAATGTCGTTTCATATTTCTGCGATTCTAGATGAATCATTTTCAAACAGAACTCATATTTATAAATAGTGAAACCCTAAAGTGAAATTATTTGCTTATTCCCGACAAGAAACGGTTTATGTCGTAACGGCTGTTAATCTGTTCTTAAACTTTGACGCAATGTTCTCAAAATATGAATAACGTTTCAAGTCTATAATTTCCTGTCTCTGTAATTAAAAGTTGTATTTACACAAATATAATGACTGGTTCTTCTATTAGTCATTATACGAATTTACGTATAGTAAATGCGCTTGTTCAAAAACCAGATGTTTGTTGCGTGTCCGATGCTTGCAAAGTTTCTGGAGTAAAACATCAAAGCTTTTGCGTAGTTAAATGTACACATTGCTATTTATTGTTCAAGGTATGATAGATGCAATTCAAGAATTTGATAGAGAGCGCGATGAGGGCATAAACATGAGGGTGGGCGTCCACACCGGGACCGTGTTGTGTGGCATAGTCGGGACACGGAGGTTCAAATTCGATGTGTGGAGCAATGATGTGACTTTTGCAAATAAGATGGAATCAACTGGAAAGCCAGGTCGCGTCCATATTTCCGAAGAAACTAGCAAATTCCTGGGTGGTTCCTACGTGTTGGAAGAAGGAGAGGAAGTTTTTGGTATGTTTTTCGTGTAAGGTACATCATCAAAATAATCCTGCTCGTATATGTCATTTTTAAATGTTGTTTGCCTGTGTTTAGGTCACAAAACCTACTTCATTGAGGGTCGGCAGCTGTACTCCCCGTACGATCACGATCAATGTCACACTCCTTGTAACCCAGTGAATCTACGCCTCATCATTTCTCCTGCGGTATCTCCCCAGTCCGCTCTCTCTTTCACCCACTCCCCGCCTCCCGTCACACATAGAGACATTGACATGAGAAATGACAAGCACAGTCAGAGGATACCAGACGTCAACAACTTCTTATCTCCAAACCCATTCAATTTTCGGACCAAAGCTAGTTCACTGCCAAGTATTTTGGATTCCGACGTAGAACTCGATGAGAAAAGAGATAAAAATTTCCCTGAAAGAAACGACAATTCATCAAAAAGTCCTACATCTGTGGGTAAGTACAGTAAGTGTACATACAAGTATATTTTCTTGATTATAAAATAAGCCATGGGAATGCTCGTTATAATGTAAACCTTGACATGAAACAGAAAATAGAAGAGAGATTGATAGAATGATTCACAAGAGTGCGTTCGCTAGATTAGCTACAGGCTGCAATAATTCATCTCGCGTGTGCGTTAGAAGATTGGTGTGTTGATGTAAACTCTATATCTGTTTCGTTTGTTTATTTAACCATGCTGATATGTAATGAATTGAACTCTGGCAGTCATATTATCAGCGGGACAAGGCACAACTATGATAAGATTATTTTATGACACTTATTGCTTGAAGGTGATGTTGTGTATAATAGATTTACAAAGCTTACAATAGAAATGTTTGAATAGGTCTGCTGAATGACCGTTAATAAAATATGACATATCGTCAATCTCACTAACAATCTTAGCTTCATAGCGTTAAATATGTTTATTAGAATTTATTGAAATTATAACACGTTCTAACGAGATGCTACGTATTGTGTACTCACAATCATTAACTGATAACTTGCTTAATAGTATTGACATATATACAATACTGTTTAGCGTTCTGTAGTGTGCACCAGGAACTCGTCATCGCGGCTGTTATTACGTACACGCTAGATGTGGTATTTGTAGCTTACAAAGTCCGGATAATGTATCACGCGGCGCTATTTTTACTTCCTATAAAATTGTCGTTATTTTTTTTCAGGGAGCTATGGCAAGTACACTAATAAGCTGAAAAATTGGAAAGTGCCCAAATTTTTAAGAAAACATTCTGATACACCTCTCCACGAAATAAAAAAGCAAGATTTGAATGAAAAGCCTACAAATTTTTTGGAGCGGGGGGATGGCACCGGTATACAGTCTAGTAATGGTTACCAACAAGTGCCTATAGTGATAGAATCTCAAGACAATAAAGGTGCCAGACCAGTTCAAAGTAGCAGTAAGCTGAATATACCGCAGATACACGAGGCGGGCTCGGTCGAGAGGGAGATCATCGACATTCGCTCGTACCTGAGCCAGTCCAGGAGTAACATGTCACCATTTGCCAGGAGCAGTAGTTACAGGTCTCAGTATGGGAGACCACATAATAATATTGAGGTGAATAGCAGCATTCCTACTTTATTACTTAGTAATGTATACCTGCACGACAAACAGTGTACTAGTTAGGACTCGTTACCGTTAAATCTTATTAATATGATAAGGTACCTACCTAAGTACGATTCAAAGGTGAGTTACAGTAGATACGTTTTATCTTTGTCTTAAAAACTAACTAAAAATTCCTCGCCCATCAATATTGACGAGCGTGATCGTTAAATTATTGCGATAAACGCTCAGCGCCTCGCTGGCGCCATCTTACACGCTGTATATTATTACCTTCTATTTGAATTTTAAAGATTGAGCAAAATTTACTTATCTCTCGCCCCAGAGATGTATACTATTTCGCTCGATTATCTCTATGAACTATGTTTTACATTATGTCTAAAAGATTGAGTAAAGAAATATCTAAATTGTCTTCATTATCTTCATAGAGTACGTAATTCCCTACCTTAATCGTTAGGGTACTTTTTTTTTATAGAGGTGAAAATAGAAAACGATGTACGTCCACTTAAGATTACAAAAAAATATTGCGTACGTATTTTTTCTTTTCTTCAGCAAACACATCTATTCGGTATTGAAGAGCAATAGACCATCGATAGTCTTTTCGGTATTGAAAAGCAATACTATCGATAGTATCGATACCATCGATATTTCATTGGTTGGCAGCGATCTAAACTATCGATATTATCGATAGTATTGCTGTTCACTGATAGTTTTCAGTATCGATACTTTCGATTGTCTTCAACTATCGATAGACAATCGATATTGGCCTATCGAGCGGCAACACTAAAGCGATGTATCTTTGTAATTTTTCGAGTAGTAGATAAAGCAAAAAATACGTATTCCATATTTATTAATCATCTTTTTGAGTAAAATATCCCATTTGCGCCGATGTTGCCTATGCCGAAGTGATTGATTGATACAAGAAAAGGAAGATTTATTAGGTAATTTACAGTCATTATAACGATCGATCACCATTCTTAAGTTTGACAATCAGTACCTCATTAGCATAATGAAGAGGAGTGTTATCACTCGCGTTATTGGAGATATTTCTATCCCTTTGGCGACAGATTTTTTACTAGGTGAAAGGTACCTTATATCTTTATTTAAGTTTTCACAATGTATATGCATAATTTTATAATATAATATAAGTTAGCTAATTTAGGCCTGTAAGAATAAAAAATAAACAAACCGACGTCTTAGGCATTTACTTTAGTTATTTAGCTAGTTACATCAGCGATATTTAAAGATGGAGGCAGAGATCTGTTTACGTAATACTTAGTACCATTTTTTTTAAATATATTAAATAATTGATTTGACTTAGGATAACTGTTTTGTCTAAATCTGGTCAGGTTGCTTGTTGCTTCAGGGACTTCGCCTACCCATTTGGGTATTGCAGGCATGATGATATATGTATGTATGCATGTACATCTGCTCTAAAACTAAACTAGCTTCTCACCATTTGCCTGGAGGGGTAACTAAATCGCTTCTTTAAGGGTTAAAGGTATTAATAATCAAGACATATTTTATTTTGTACTATAACTTAATTTGAAGTTTCTTATCTTAAAAACGGGGTTTACGTATGTATTATCGATCGGTTTGTAGGTGCCAGTAAGCCGAGCGCGCAGTTCCACGATCACGACGCAGGGCGAGGTGGCGCGGCCCAAGGACCGGCGGCTGCACCTGCCGCTGGCGGCGCCGGCGCCGCGCGCGCCCGACGACGCCGTCAGCCTGTGCCCCTCCGTCAACAGCCGCAAGGACTCCGGCATCCGCAGCACCAGCCGCCGCTCCAGCATACAGCAGCAGGTAAGTTTGTGTCACTTCGATGTGATCAGTCACTTACATGAATAGGTACGATGTGTTTAGGTTATTACACGACTTTCAGCCAGGCTTTCTTATCCTTACTTAGTCCTATCACGAAAATTATGAACACTATATTACTGTTTTGTATAGGTAGGGGCTATTAATGTCTGTAAAAACTTCTTGCCTGCCCCCAGTAATTTTTATGATTTTGTTTACTTTAAGATTGTGTTGTGAGTTACGTACGTACCAATTTATACTAAAATGTGGCAAACGGTGAAGCCGTGAAAACTTGACAACCAGACGGAGTTAATTTTGCATGTATAAATTTAGTTCGGATGAATGGGATACTTGGAAAACAGCAACAAAAGAAGGTCAAAGTTTACTTTCATTGTTCGGATTTTCAACAAGTTATTTTTATTTTTTGTTCCTGTATTTAATTTTGCAAACTTAAGGCATGTTCTTAAATTAGCGGTGTTTTGTTTTTGCAACACGTTTGAAACTGCCAGGCTCCAGAAGCTATTGTGACTTCACATTAGCTTCTGGAGTTCACTTATGAACAGTTGAGCCCTATTCTCGTTTGCGTTCCTTTATATAAAAAAAATCACTGGTGTCGTTTCAGATTACATTAGCCAGTTTTGACAGGCTCGATAGCGCATTCGTTAGTGACCCTGTCCTATGCGTCAAGAGTTGTGGGTTCGATCCCCGCCCAGACAAAAAATCGTGTAATTAATACTTGTGTTAGTTTTGTGTCTACGTACTGTGTCATAGGTACTTGGGTACATAGGTTAGGGTACTAAGGTACTTCAACAGTATTAGATTTTAACACGTAGACACAAAATATAGTTATAGACGTATATTTGGAACTACTGTTGAATCTGACACACGTAGCATAAGATATTAAGCCACTTAGCCTGGTCTTAGATCAATGCATACGATGCATACTATCACGCTTAAAATCTCAGAAGGTGTAAGTAGAGTTCAAAGAGCAATAAGCTCTTAGAACCGATTTTTTTTTGGCCGAATGTGGTAAACCACAACGGCCAGAAATTGAGTTCGGTTAGATGCTTAAATTGTGACAAGGCAATGATAAGTCGCCTCACAAAACAAAATTTTACAAATCCAGAACTCATGTTCATTATTTTTGAGTCGCAGAGCAACAAATGAACTCGTATATAATGCACTCGTATATAATGTCGTCTGATACTATATATATTTATTAGCAGATATTCGCGCTGAACCACGCGGCGCTGGCGAGCTCGCAGGCGGACATGCTGGGGCACCGCGTGTCGGGCTACTACACGTCGTCGCAGTCGTCGCTGAGCGAGCGCCTGCCGCGCCTGCCCGCGCCGCGCGCCACGTCGCTGCGCCGCCTGCGCAAGCAGTCCGACCTGCAGCTCATCAGGTGCGTGCAGGACAACGCGCGCTCCGGCGTCAACTACTTCGTGCAGCGCCCGCTGCACGCGCTCACGCTCTACTTCCAGAGCGCCGAGATGGAGGCGCACTACCGCGACCGAGCGCACCGCAGCGACGACAGCGAGGACTTCCCCCCCACGCTCACCACCTCCCGCTTCAACACGGCGCTGGACATCCTCGTCTCCACCATCATCTTTCTGGCCGTGACCGTTTCAGTGTTCATTTTGTACGGCCGGTGGCTGCATTCGGCGGGCTGGATTGCTCTCTTGGCCCTGATCGAGGTCACGGCCATCTCGCTCTGCGTCTATCGACACTACCTGAAGTGGAAGACTAAAAACGATCCTCGCATCACCGACTCCATTCGAAGGTCAGTGCGAATATTCAGAAAGATGTCCAATTGGTATCCGTGGCATTTGTCGGGCAGTCTGTTGATCAGTTTGCCTATCCTGGCCGTTCTTATTAATTTTTCGTGCGAGTACACCACGCTGGTAATATTGCAGGGCAATCAATCTTTCTACGTTTACCTCTTGTGCTTGAGCATAGTACACTTCTGTAACTTTACCCAGATGTGTTGGTTGATGAAAAATACTCTAGTGACCGTTTATGCTGGTTTATTTCTGTTCCTCGCCGTACTCGGCTGCCATGACGCTAATACTCAAATTATAGGTGATATTATAAACCCAAAGTTAAATTCCAATATGTCAAGTTTTATAAATAATATGACTAATAATTCGGCGGAGAATTGGTTTCAAAGTAACTCTACCGAGGAACGTACAGGATTTTCTCATAATGAATTGCATTTAAAGGAACTCTACTTGGATGTGGCATTGTTATTGATGCTGGTATGGTTCTTGAACAGGGAATTCGAAATAAGTTATCGTTTAAGTTTTTATAGCAATGTTGTTGCTAATCGTGACAAGCAAAGAGTCCAAAACATGAGGAACCAGGCCGATTGGCTGTTGCACAACATCATTCCGCGACACGTGGCCGACCAACTGAAGAACACTGCGAAATATTCCGAGAATCATAAAGACGTTGGTATTATATTTGCGAGTATAGTGAATTTTAACGAAATGTATGATGAGTCTTATCTGAAAGGAAAGGAGTACTTGAGAGTGTTGAATGAGTTGATAGCTGATTTTGACGAGTTGTTGGAGAAGCCTGAGTTTCAGCATGTGGAGAAAATTAAGACTATAGGCAGCACATTTATGGCAGCTAGCGGACTTAACCCGGACCTGCGCCAGGACTCGCGCGATCCTTACGACCATTTGTACCAGTTAATGGAATTCGCCATAGAGATGCAAAAAGTCGTTGAAAATTTCAATCAGGATTTGCTGGAATTTGACTTTATACTCAGGATAGGTTACAATTTCGGGGACGTGACAGCAGGCGTTATTGGAACTACGAAGTTGTATTACGATATTTGGGGCGACGCGGTGAATATCGCGTCCAGAATGGACTCCACCGGGGTCGTGAAGCGGATTCAAGTCGGCGAATCTTGCATTCCCGTCCTATCCAACAGGTACGAATTTGAGCAGCGCGGTAGTGTCTATGTTAAAGGCAAAGATAACATGAACGTGTATTTAGTAGTCGCTAAAAAAGAAACATAGATAATGAAATTGTTCGTATGAAATCTGTGATTTATATTTTATATACAATATTGATAATGTCAAGGTATCTGTATTTATTGTGCGCGGTTTGTCGTCGTACATTGTCATAGGAGATGTGAAGCTTGAAGAAATACTCTTGTGTTGTAAGACTATTGTGTATATTATTTAATTTATTGTTACAATTTAAGTGTAGAAACCGTAAATGTAATTATTGAAATATTTAATAGTAATTATATTAGGAAAAAGTGCTAAATCTCCTTGCCTCTTTGATAATATTAAACCTGTGACCAGTGCTCTAGTCTCAATTGAAATTTCGATGGGGTGGTTTGATTTTTCTCTTTTATATTTAATAACAAAACGTAATGAGTCTTAAATGGCTTTTGTCCTAAAAAATATGTAAAGGTAGTTTTAATAAAATAATATTTTATAATTATTGCTTTGGAGAAACTAGACCACCTCAAAGATTGTATATTCGAATATACTTTTTTCTGTTATATTTCATAAAAAATATATTTTGTATATAAAATGCATATTATATACCCGTTTGGGGGTAGAAAAGTATATAAGATTGCATAGTTTAATATATTATATTGTAATCGTATTATTTATTTATGAAAATGAATGTGCATGAACGAATACATGGTACTAAAATTTTGTAGTTAGTAGATTGGATTGAATAATGTTATATACCGATGTACGTAAAATTGTATATTTAATGTGGTTATTAAATCCAGAAACCATTGCTGTTATTTTATATTAAAAAATCTATTTGGGAATAACTATTTTTATTTCTCTAATTAATGTACTAAATATTTCAATTTAATTTCGTATAAACACATACAGCACAAAAATATTGCTTAAATATATTAGTACCTACTATAAGATTTACAACATCTTTTTTTAATATAATATGATAATTTTGTCACTACTATTAATATATGTATCTACTGTAGTCTCTATAGAAACGCCGATGTAATAACATAAAGTGTGGCTACTCCTTTAAAATGAACATTTAGTATCTTATGTATGTTACAACGTGTTCAAGTGATGTATTCTAAAACTATGTAACCTAAAGTGAATAAGATTGCATTATTTCCTGACGTAATAGTGATTTTCAAACTTATGATGGAAGCCTTAAACATTCCACTCGTATTTTAACTGTTGCCTTCGAAATGTCTATTTTCTACTGTAGATGAAAATTTAAGATGGTGGCATTTTTTAAATAATTCAAATAAAACTATATTTACCGAATATTGGACCAAATGTGGTATTATTGTGTATTGTAACGAGCTCTCTGAGTTTATCTAGTTAATCTATTTGCTATGTATTGTTTTGTTGTTTACGCGAACGAACATTAATTATGTAATATGTGATATATATGTAAATATGTGGAATATGTATAATGATTTTATTTACACTACTGACAAATGGAATGTTTTATTTACCGTACTATGTCTTCGATTTCAAATGTAGACATACAAATTGCCGCATCCTTTATAGTATAATTTATTAATATAGTAGTAAATTAGATTTATAAAAATAAAATGTGTGAAGTCAGTCAGTTACTTTTGTAACGCCTCTATAGAGAATTTTATTATTAATAATAGTTCTCTTTATTCTCATTAAATAAGGACAATTTAATGAACTAAAATGTGTATTAAAATATTACTTGGGTTTTAATTTTTGCTTGTTTATACACCGTTATTAACTAAAATAGTGTTCGTAACCATTAAAAGAAAACCGAAGTAAAGAAACATTATTACTTACGTAATTACGTCGTCGGTGGGAGTGTAATACCGCGTAAGTCGATTTTGCTTTAAGGCCTAACTTTTACTCAAATAACTTGGTAAATTGGGCCTTACGATCAAGTACATTTACGCGGTTTTGCACGCGCACCGACGATATATTGAAATAAATATTTAGCACCGAACCTTATAGTAATTTAACAGATTAAAGCTATGTATAATTAGGCATCGTTTAACTACACTACAAACTCCGTTAGCATTTATAGATGCGCGTAAGTTAATTGCGTATGAAATTGTTGATTGTTACAAAGTAGAACCTGCTGTTTTTGGCCTTATGAAAATTGTGCCATGTAAGACTAATTCCTACCATTCCTATTTACCTAAAGATATTCCTACGTACGGCAGCCAATAAGTTTGTAAATATTATATGATGTAACCGAGTTAGTTGTGAAAGCTTGGAAGATGCTTCGTCAACGCGCTTAGATGAGTTGTATAATAGATTTTATAGTTGCGTACTATACATTTCTAAGTTTGCGACGATACTCGAGGAAACGAACGGCTTTTTGCAGGAAATATTTCGAAGCTTATAATTAGTAACTTCTAAGCAAACCAACACGTAGATATTTTCGAAAAACAAAATGTATTATAACTTGCTCAAATGAATTGTCTGGATTGCATTTTTTTCACTTTTTCCGTAATTAAAATCAAAATGGATTCAGAATCGATGACTTTTATTTCATCATTATTATGTTCCCTGTACATAATAGTTAATAGATACGTTTGTGTTGCGAATGTCATATTTAATACAAAATTTATTTTATGAGTGGTGAATATTTATGTAGGTCCCTATGTATGTGTATTTACTTGTTTGATATGTTCTTAAACATTAATTAAATTATGTGGTATAATATTATAATTATGTAAAAAATAATAATAATGGCACTATCTTTATTTGGTGCGTAGATACCTACTTACTTCAAAATGCGTTTGGCGTCAATTATATTTAATTGTTATATTTATTATCTACACTTTAACACTCGTAATAATAGACATACTTAGTATATAGTAGGTATATATGATTTTTATTAAATTCATCATTTACGTTGGGCATAAAGTACCGAGGATTTTCTAAAATCCCGATCGACATAGTTTGAAAATTCTGTAACCACAAATACCCTAGAACTTAAAAAAAAACTGATTTTTGAAGAGACGGAGAAATTCATTTAAAACGGTTGCCAGGCGGCCGATTATTTTAATAATATTTCGTCAGTTTAACATTTTAAGATAAATACTTACTGAACGAAAGTTTGTTTTAGTGTACTTTTACTTATTTTACAAATGGCCATTGATTAGAAGGCTCCTACCTACTTAGGTATTCTATTTTTACGTGTTTTCCGATAAAATAATGTTAAATATTGTTGCTTTCCTTAATTTTTGAAAATCGAATAGTGGTTAATTTTCTTTTAAAGAAAAGTAAATTAATATTATAGTTGCGTTGCGTTAATTAGTAGATATATTGGTTCTTTTTTAATGCGAGAGGGTGTTGATGGGGTTGTCGCTCCAGGCGAAGTCGTCGCTGGAGAAAGCGTAGATGAGCCAGTAGAACAGGTTGAGCAGCGCGAACGACGCGGGGAACAGCACGCGCGCCGCGCGGTCGATGTGCGACACGCTGTTGATGTGCCCGCGGCTGCCTGCACAACGACAAACAGTTAATACGTACATAACTTTATAATAAATATATAATATAATATTATATCCTACTCAACGATTTCGGTCACAGCGGCCAATCTCAACGAGCACTAGCTAACTACGCAGGAGGTACCTATTAGAGTAGGTACGCCTGTGTTGCAGTCTGTTCCTTCACTCTCATAGTCAGTTGAGGAAGCAATCCGACATGACGAAAAGAGACAAGGCGCCAAGATCAATGATTTAACGTGCTTTCCGAGGTACCAGGGTGGTAAACCGCCAACATCATAACTCCGGGCTAGTATTGAGTAATTTTAATTACTTACATAAAGAAATACTCGGCCCCAAATTTTTGGCTCGACCGGCACGATGGATCCCGATATGCCAGAACCTAATTCTTGAAGGTACAGTTCCAAGTCCAAGGAGCAGCTAGCCTCATTAACCACTTTCATCCCAGAATAATATGTAGGTACATTAGATATACATAGATACGTACATTTCTATTAGTATCGCAATTTTCTGTGTTGTGAAACAACATTTAGAAAAAAAAAATCTACTTATTTAATATTTTCTTCAACAATCTAAAGTTTTTTGCGACTAAGTACGTTTTTACTTTTTTAATTTCTTCCTTCGTTATTTATTAATAATTCTTGAGAATGGAGAAGCAGTTATTTCTTTATGTAGTTATACCAACGTAGTAAGGCCTGGGCTTGCCCTAGGGGAAATCATAACAGGGCAAGCTATTCAGTGGATCATAATTTATAAAGTTATCAAGTAGGTAATCAAAATTTATCTGTTGTAGCAAAAAATACTCATGTTTTTGGTATATCTGTACCTATAGGTAAAATTCGGTAGATATTTATTTGATTGGCACCCAATACCTATGGAAAGCTAGAGTTGGTGGCGATCTATGGGCAGTGGATGAGAAACAAGACTCCCTCGTCAATAAAAAAAGCATTGGTAAGGGGAGGATATATGTATAGGAGGGATTTTTAGTGTCTCCTATCTCCTATTTTAACACTATTGGTGTTACGTCGTGCGCTTCGTCGTGAGCCGCGCCGTGCCGCCACCTACCGGTGGCGGCACGGCGCGGCTCACGAGTAGTTGGCTCACGGTAGGTACTCACCAGCCTCGACCTGCCGCTGACGGCGGTAGCGGTCGTCGCCGGCGAGGCAGTACAGCAGCTGACGCCAGCGCGGCACGCGCGTCTCCGTCTGCGTCGTGCGCTCCATCGTCAGCCGCACCGCGCCCGCAGCCTCCGCGCACCCGCCCTCCTCGCTCGGATTCGTGTTCGCTGGGAGAGAGAAACTCTGAAAAAGAATACCACGATTCGATAAGAAGTTCATGCTGTTGGTAAGTGTGCCGGCATTATTCAAAACAGAGCCTGTAAAAAAATATTTTAAAACTTTGTATGATAGCTTAAGTGTGATTGACGAAAAACGCTTGTTATTACTGTAAGTTAGTAAGAAAACGTAGTTTTCACTTAGTATATACTTATTAAACATAACATAACATCACGCCCATAATCCCCGAAGGGGTAGACAGAGTCAAAGGGGCAGCAGGCCCCTTTAACCACAATTAGCCAAAAACAAAACTGTTCTGTGTAAGATGGAAAATTGTGAAAAAGTAGTGACAAGTGGCTAGCTCGTCGCCTACACACTCACACACCCAAAACCCCATATACCATTAGGCGCCTTTTACGATATGCTAGGCAAGAAACACAGTTGGCACATTCTTTTTTAGGTAAGTCCCAGACCAACATCGGACTAAACTTATTATTATATTATACTTATTACTTGCAACGTTATTTTTTATAAATCAAGCGGTGTGTTAACAAGGAAAGAATATGCGATGAATTTTGGAAAAAAGCTTGTGGCAGTCTCTTAATAGGTACTCACGTAGTTGGTGACGGAGCGCGCAGAGCTGCGCCGGCGCACTGCGAGCTGTCGCGCTGCGAACGCGTCGCCGCCCACTTCCTCTATAAGCTCTTCCCATTCCGAATCGTCTATCACTATTTCTCCGGAACCAACCTAGAAAAGGTCACTAGGTAGTACGTTAGAGATTACAGCTAATATTCTTAGATAGAACAAGCTAGAACGTTTTTTAGGAACCGGTAGATAACTATGTTATAAATGTTATGGGCTCGAGTGCAAATGGCTATGTCAAATTATGGGATTAAAATCGCGACCTTTGATTCTGTGACCACTAGACAAAACGACATTTGGACTATTGTTTACTAATAAGTATATCCAAAAGGATATGACTGAAAGTTTAAATAATTTAATTTTATATGTGGAGACTAAATGCAGTGGCGTAGTTAGGTGACAAAGGGCCCTGGGGCAAAAAAGAAACTAAGGCCCATGGGCTAACGCAGCTTTGGGTGCAGCCCCCCCCTACTGCAGGGGGGGCACTTACATTTTTCTTCCTACGTTAGACAGAGTCAAATGAAACTCAAATGAAGAGGTGTGCTTAGCAGGTTTTAGGGCACTGCCCCGCCTTGCTCCTGGGCAGCTACGCCACTGACTAAATGTCACACCCAAAACATAAACATGATTTACAAGAATTTATCTAAGTCACACTAAAGATTAACCAACCTTAGTGAAGTAATGCACTCCAGCAAATTCGAGCAGCGTGGCGATGCAGTAGAAGAAGCTCATAAGCAGAAACCAGTCGAGCGCGGTGGCGTAGCGCACCTTGGGTAGGTCGGTGCGCGAGTCCAGGCTGATGGTGGACAGCGTGAGCACGGTCGTGATGCCCAGCCCTACACGGTCCGACGTAGCCTGTTAAGTAAAGGTAAGTCAGATCCTCTGATCTCTGCTCCTGCATAGCCTGAACGATAATAAAGGAAAATAAACCAGATTTGGAATACACTTCGTTATATGAATACACCCAACAAGATTTTGACTACCATCTATAAGTACCTACCTACGTATGTCTCTAGAAAGAATACTGTCGGAACTAAACGCGTTATACAATAAGTAGTTTATGAATATTTGCAGCTTGACGTTTCGACCGTGTTGCAACGACCTTGATTTCTAGGGAACTGTGATAATACAACGCGAAAGTAAAAAATATAATACATAAGTACATCTGCTAGAAGCGACGCTGTGATATGTCATATGTAGGTACCTATTTTAAAAATCCTTCCAACATAGTTCAATGATCGATATTGAAACTACTGCCTCCACAATAACAGGCGAAATATTAACACATTATCAACTTAATTGAGTTATGAAAACTGGAAAACAAGTTGTGTTACAACTCAATAGATTGATAATGTGAAAAGATCTTCTACTCATCACAAAGACCGTATTTAAATCAGTAAAACATGTTCCATATATAGTTGCAGCATATGTATGCCTTCTCAGAGAATCTTCAATCACGTAATTTGTCTTTAAAAACTTATGTGACGTCAATTTATAATTAAAGTTTGTTTGAACTTATGCAGAAGTTTATACATAAAGTTAGGTTCAAAGTTCAAACACATTTCTATTAGGTAAGCAGATGATGTGTTTGGTTCATTCACTGTAGCAAATTTCAGAAAAGTATGGTGTATGTTATGGGCTCATATAAATGTATTTAATCTTAAAGTATGTGGTAAATAATGCTTTGTAAATCAATGTTATTTGTTTTATGTCATAAATCGATCTTTGCTAGTGCTTCGGCTTCTAGGAACGATCGGTCGTAATGTGAAAGAAAAGAGAGAATTATGATAATTAGAACTTAATTGTCTTACCTCACGATGTATCCAAAAAGACACCCACGAAAGGACAACGATGAGGATACAGGGGACGTACACCTGGATAAGGAAGTAGCCTGTGTGCCTCTGCAGGTTGAATGACACCTGGAGCACCGAGAAGTCGCCTGGAACAGGAGCGTGGCTTATTGCTCGCCGGAAACGCGCGGGAAACCGATACTTTTTTATCTTTTCTTACTTATGGGCGTGATACGAATGTATTGAAATAATTTTTGTTCGGTCTTTTTTTAATTTACTTCAATTTAATTATTAAAAGAAATTGTATTTTAGTTAAGTACTGAATAATTAAAAGCTGTGTCTAAGTTAAACATTTTTTTCTTTATAGACCTATGTAGTTGCATACATATTACCTAGCTTATGAAATCTATACTTATAATAAATCTGTAGAGAGGTCAATTCTGTACATGAAATAGATTTTCAAAATAACTATCAGGGGGTGATTAGTGATCGATACTGATGCCAAAAATGCAATCAGTAAAATTTTTGTCTGTCTGTCTGTCTGTCTGTATGTTCCTTATAGAAACAAAAACTACTCGACGGATTTTAACGAAACTTGGTACAATTATTCTTCATACTCCTGGGCAGGTTATAGTATTCTTTTTATCACGCTACAATCAATAGGAGCAAAGTAGTGAAGGGAAATGTTGGGAAAACGGGAGAAGTTACTCCATTTTTTAAGCTTCCGTCGCGTGTGCAGCCTTAATGGTTAAAGTTACATAGAAATCATGTATGACGGAAATAGTCTATATAATATTAACCATAAACGCCGGTGGCACCGCTGGCACAGCTAGTATAACATAAATTTTGAGTAATCTTTTGTAAGTAGCAGGTACTTACCTATAAATACAATATTTTTATTATTGTCAATAAATAACTATAGCTAGGACATCACATAAGTATAACTAGATTTTCGTTTTCTTTTCTCGTCACCAAAATACCTACAAACAAAAAAGTCCAATGGCCATTTGTGGCGGCAGACACCCAGCGAATCGTTTGAGCAAATGTAGATTCGTCAAGCGTAAAAGCCTATTCGTGTCATCGAGTCAGACGGTGGTGTTCGCCGATATTACTATATGTGTGTATCTGTCGAGAAAAAAGCAAATCATATTTGTAAAGGAAAGCATTCGAGGTCTATTCTGGAGGCGATTTGAGATAAGCACGACAAACGTGACGTAGGAATTTTTGATAAACGAGAGATGTAAAGGTTTCACGGAAAACTGTTCCCCGACATATTGAAAGTCGTACCATCGTATTTAGGTATGCCTCGTTCAATATGTAATCTATATTTGGTTGGCGTTCGGTTGGTATACATTGCCGATACAGATACCGTCATTGTTTGTTATATCATAAGATTAAAAACCAAAAAAACAAATTTAGGAAAATTTGGTTGACATTGATGAATATTTTGATAGCCATTATCTATACTTACTTATAATAAATCTGTAGAGAGGTCAATTCTGTACATGAAATATATTTTCAAAATAACTATCAGGGGGTGATTAGTGAACGATAGTGATGCCAAAAATGCAATCAGGAAAATTTTTGTCTGTCTGTCTGTCTGTCTGTCTGTATGTTCCTTATAGAAACAAAAACTACTTGACGGATTTTAACGAAACTTGGTACAATTATTCTTCATACTCCTGGGCAGGTTATAGTATACCTTCATCACGCTACAATCAATAGGAGCAGAGTAGTGAAGGGAAATGTTGGGAAGACGGGAGAAGTTACTCAATTTTTTAAGCTTCCGTCGCGTGTGCAGCCTTAATGGTTAAAGTTACATAGAAATCATGTATGACGGAAATAGTCTTTATAATATTAACTATAAACGCGGGTGACACCGCTGGCACAGCTAGTACATAATATGTATACGTAGCGGTGGTAGCTCAATGGTTAGGACACGCGCCTCTTAACCGAGGAGTGCGGGTTCAAACCCGGGCACGTACCTCTGGTTTTGCAAGTCTATGTACGTATTTATACCACTAGCTCGACGGTGAAGAAAAACATCGTGATGAAACCTGCAAATTCAAACAACTTTGGATTTGTAACCATGATCCAAAAATTGTCTGGTTCCCCTATCTTAGGGTTACGAAGGTCAGATCGGCAATCGCTTCAATGTAATTACCAGACTCGCTAAATCCTGGATCATGGTCTAAGCGGACCCCGTCTAAGCACGAGACATAACGCTAGGAAGATGATATACAAATATGTAATATGTAATATGTACAAATATTCAAATACATTTGAATATTTGTAACATTTTTGATAAAGTCGAACAGCAATTTAACATAGCATGTGTATAGCACATAGCATAGCATGTGAATCACGGTTCAATGTGAAATGCTAAAAATTTAATGTGAGTGAAGTATCTACACACTTTTATTCATTTCAGTCTAGACAAATTAGGTCTTGACTTAATAATTTATTGATTGAACTACTTCTGTCCTCTAAAGTTAGGAACCATCAATAACTATTGTCCAATACTGACAGATGAAACTCGTCAACAATTCCTTTTGTCTTTTACAGATCGTTAATAGTATTCTAGAAATAGCTTGACTTCGAATATTCTTACACCAACGAACGTACATTAAGCTTCTTGTTTGTATTTATCTCATAACAATATTACGGCTACCCTCCAATAAACAAACACATTTGGGTAATACTTTCCATATCTGGCGTATGGAGGAAATCACATTAAGCGGTAAGAGGATAAAGCGGGCGCGCTAGTGATTAGTCGCGATGGAGGCTCGTGAGAGCGCTCGGCGCCCTCCACCCGCCTCCGATATTGATGGCGTTAACACATTTTTCAAGTTTCCTAGAATATAATTAAGAAAACGTCCAAGTAGCTTTTAGGTCAGGTAGGTTAGACGTTAGCGTTAAAACGGTATAGGCGTACTTCGATTTGACGCCTTAGCAAAATTATTGCAAATGTTCTGACTAACTAGTTAGTAAAATATGCTTTTTAGTTCTTATTTTAGATTGACATGTATATTTTCAGTTTAATTTGCTATTATTAAGTAGGTACCTAATTTTATTTGAACAGGAGGACAAAAGAAACGATTTTAAGTGAATAATGGGAACCCGGGCCGTCTTTAACTTAATGGAGGTCCTGGGCACATTAGTAAATAAATATTTGTGGGTAACAAATGATGACTATATTGTTCTGAAAATGTTCAACTAGTTGGTGGTTGGTTGGTTGGTGTTGGTTGTGGTGAGCCCCGCTATTTAGCGTGAGATACACATTATGTTAAAATAATAAAATATCATTTCAAATAAATTATAAAAGTAATAATACAAGTAAACCAACTGAGTACCTTAGCAGATTAATTATGTATCCTATTATGTATAAAGAATTAAATACATACCCATTCAGGATTATTATACATACATATATGTACATTAGGTATCAAACCCGACGGTCAAGATAAACACTTCAAATCGTTCAGTACGCAGAGACCGCCTTTTGTTTGGGTCTAGAATGGGTACTTACTCGATAGGATTCAATTTGACTATTATTATTATTCCGTCCTTGCGACTCAGAACCAAAGTAGACGGGCCATCCCATTAAATTAAGATATTTGTATGCTGATTGATCTATCCACACTAAATTTATGTCTGGGTACAGGTGAATATTTTAATATTAAGTATATTGAGGTGTATTTGCCAAGATTAAAAAACCTTTCCTTTCTTTTATTCGAACATAAAAAAAAAACACAAATCGTACTTAATTAATGCTAAATATAAAAAAATATATAATATATAAAGTGCAAGTTCCAATTGCGAACTTAAAGGATCGAATTAGAGTAGGTTTGAAATTAGGATACTACTGTATCTATTTCAATTACTCTAGGTGATTATAAACTTTGATGACGAGTGATATCTAATATAGGAACAGTTCCCCACAACCAATTGCTGTTTTCCTACCTATTGGAAAAACTTACAGTATTAAACTGTTGCCTACATATTAATAGATTTGCAATATTACAGACTGACAGGAGACAGTATGAATGATATGGCATGGGAGAAAAAATCCTCGTTGTTTGTAGAGGCGAAGTAATAATGGCGGCTGGTTTTGTTTGCGCTGGGCAAACTTTTGCTAAATGAATGGAACTTCTTCGCAATTAATGCGCCGCGGAGACGAGACGAGACGAGACGCTCTATTAACCACGCACCTATGTGATAAATAGCAAATATAATATTTTTAAACAAAACAAAAATTTGCTGTTGTATTACCTACGTGTTTGTCTACCCTCCTTTCGAGTCTTTACAAAGAAATGTATGGACATGACAAAGACAATTTGTAGGTGCGGTGTTAACATATGTCACTTTTCATCGCAGATTTTTTTTTTCGTGAAAATTATATATACGGTTAGAAGAATTTAGTAAAGAAGTTAGTGTAGACAAGATAAATCGCGTTAAAAAATTAAGTTTTTCAATATTGAAAAAAAATGAATATTACATACTAGCTGTGCCAGCGGTGTCACCCGCGTTTATGGTTAATATTATAAAGACTATTTCCGTCATACATGATTTCTATGTAACTTTAACCATTAAGGCTGCACACGCGACGGAAGCTTAAAAAATGGAGTAACTTCTCCCGTTTTCCTAACATTTCCCTTCACTACTCTGCTCCTATTGATTATAGCGTGATGAAAAGTATACTATAACCTGCCCAGGAGTATGAAGAATAATTGTACCAAGTTTCGTTAAAATCCGTCGAGTAGTTTTTGTTTCTATAAGGAACATACAAACAGACAGACAGACAGACAGACAGACAAAAAATTTACTGATTGCATTTTTGGCATCAGTATCGATCACTAATCACCCCCTGATAGTTATTTTGAAAATATATTTCATGTACAGAATTGACCTTCTACAGATTTATTATAAGTATAGATTAAAATATGTTAATAAAAAAATAAAAAAAAATAATATAAATTTCCTATGATGCCACAAATTCTGCATCTGTATCAATTATTTAATATAATATATATCTATCTATTTTATCCATTTATTTATACAAATGGAAAACTTTGGAAGTTCTGAATACTTTTTAAAAATATTTTACATTTTTAAAGGCACATCATTTTAGATGGATATTAGAATCGGGGAGGACAGT
Source organism: Glyphodes perspectalis (assembly GCA_951394215.1). Taxonomy (NCBI): domain Eukaryota; kingdom Metazoa; phylum Arthropoda; class Insecta; order Lepidoptera; family Crambidae; genus Glyphodes; species Glyphodes perspectalis. The sequence continues at coordinate 6,650,076 of OX596206.1, read as the reverse complement.
TAATCATTAATAAATTATCAACTATTCCGTAGAAATGGTTATATCCTATTGTAAAACACCGCTACCATTACCTTAACCACATATGTACATAGATAAATATTATTATTGCACGATAACAAATACAGAACTTGACCTGAAGACAAATACAGTACAATATATCGAACCATTGTTCAGTATATATGATGTACCTTCTCTTCTGGTGAAAGTGAAGTTCCTGTAGGGGAAGCTGATGAGATCGAACTGCGACAAGGTCATGCCGGGTACGAAGTTGACGCTCTGCGAGTTCTGCCACTGGTACACGAGCTGCTGGTTCGAGTACGCGTCTAGTTTGTGTACACAAACAAAACCATCATTGATTAACCAATGGAACATTTGAGATGCGACTGGGAAAGCAATCGTTACAAATTACATGGTTAAAGTCAGAGCCTGGCTTTGTATACAAAAAAGCAATTATTCTAAGGATTATGTACACTAAGCGCAAACTATAAACTATGAAGTAAAAACAACTACTGCACTGCATAACCCACTGAATAATTTTAATAATTTTGAAATATTATAATGTGTATGAGGTATTATTCTTTAAAGAAGTGTGTCTTAGAATGATTTATGTTTGACATCCCTATTATGTTCACGTGTTTATTCATATTTATAATAAATATTATATTATTAACGCTATTTATTTCATCGTGTCTGCAAATGTTTTCTGTGGTTAAATAAGCTAAAACTTGTTACTATTGTTAGTCATACTTACAGCTGCCAAGAATAAGAGGACAAGATTGACGATCCATTGGAAAATTTCGGAGCTCCATTGGGCACTTCGCTTTGATCGTGAGCCTGTGGATAATATTGTCAAATCAATAACAGTACCTTAAAAAACAAGTAGGATTAAACTGCGATACTTCAGTTGGTTTTATATTTAGGTACTTGTTCAAAGTATGACAGTTAGTAAATAATATTTTAGTAATAGTAATAAGTCAGCCAATAATATTTTAGTAATGTAAATTCTACTAACTGAAATAGTATTTACATGGATTATCCGCTAAATATCTTTACAATACATACATATATAACATCACGCCCACAATCCCCGAAGGGGTAGGCAGAGTCAAAGGGGCAGCATGCCCCTTCAACCACATTCAGCCAAAAAATAAAGCCGGGCTGGGTCAGATGGAAAATTGTGAAAAAGCAGTGACAAGCGGCTAACCCGTCGCCTACACAATCACACACCCAAAACCCGATATACCATTAGTCGCCTTTTACGACATGCTAGGCAAGAACCACAGTTAGCATATTCTTTTTAAGTCCCAGACCAACATGGGACAGTACTGGGCTGGGTTGGATGGTAAGCTGTGAAAAAGGAGTGACAAGTGGCTAGCTCGTCGCCCACTCAGTCACATACCCAAAAGCCTGTAAGCCATTAGTCGCCTTTTACGACATGCTAGGCAAGAACCACAGTTGGCACATTCTTTTTTTTGTCCCAGATCAACATGGGCCAAGTCCCAGACCAACATGGGACTTTAATTTTGAAACGGTTTAATTTATGTTACAAATAAAGGCAACACTTATATAATTAAACGATAGGGAGTGTAGAGCATTTTAAAAATACTTCATTATGTAAAATAATAATACATCGCATTTCCGTTATAAAATATAATCCAACTTATATAAAACTGAAAAAATATTTTGTTTGTCATTTCCAGATGGATGCGGTCCCACGAGCAGCTAATTCAGTTATAAGCAAATTATGGGGACAGTCATATTGCGAAAGGTCTGTTTATTAATATTCGGATACCTGATCATCATCCTCCTAGCGTTATGTCCCGTGCTTAGACGGGGTCCGCTTAGACCATTATCCAGGATTTAGCGAGTCTAGTAATTACATTGAAGCGACTGCCGATCTGACCTTCGTAACCCTAAGATAGGGGAACCAGACAATTTTTGGATCATGGTTACAAATCCAAAGTTGTTTGAATTTGCAGGTTTCATCACGATGTTTTCCTTCACCGTCGAGCTAGTGGTATAAATACGTACATAGATTTGAAAAATCCAGAGGTACGTGCCGGGGTTTGAACCCGCACTCCTCGGTTAAGAAGCGCGTATCCTTACCATTGAGCTACCACCGCTCCCATTCGGATACCTGATAACGAAACTAAAAATACATATTACGAAATTTTTCGTTATAAAAGGACTTACTACGAGTTCGCTACGTGAAAAGTGTCTGAGCTACGATGTTACGCGTGCGATATTCCCTGTGCTCGTGACTACGACGATGTTATCGACACATCTATTGGTAGACATGTGGCCCAAACATCCAAATATTGTGTCAATTACTAATATATCTCTATATTTTTAATTTTTTGTCGGTGATACTTTGATTGATGTTAAAAAAAATTTGTTTATTTTTCATTTATTTTGTGATGGAATTATTTCAAATTTCCCTTGGCAGGAATAATGGAAAGTTCTCAAAGGATGCGTATGCATAAAATTTATTGCCGATTGAATTCCATAGCTAGTTTACATTTTATGCGAATGGTAATATTTTCGGGCAGTCAATATTTCCCGGTATACCTACTTGATTTGTAAAAATTGCCAAATTTCAATGAAACTATCAGAATGGTAAGTGGAATAAGTTTCTAAGTGCATTTGTGGATAATCGCGAACACTCGAGGACCATCGGCAGAGATTAGCGCAGCGGCGCAAGCCCGGAGCGGGCGTGTTTAGCGCTCACGATCAGCGTTCAAACTAAACCGATTAACAGCTGATTGGAACTTGCACTCTGCTAAGTGAATGCGCGTATCCTGGCGTGTTCCCGATCTAGTTGACGATGCGCCGATTTAGGACAATTAGAACTTCAATGTAACCGCTTTATCAATGTACCTACTTTATAGTATCTATCTATGGTTTAATTTGTGAAATAGTACACAATTACTCATTTTCTGGCACATTTACCCAAATTGAATCAGGAGTTGAGTGGATATAATAGGCGAGATTAAAGACTAGAACTTCTTCTAATCTTCAAGAAAAGCAATGTCACACACACTGATATTTCCTCCTCCTCGTTCAAGCTCACTTATGGTCGTGTTACAAATGATAACCCTAATGTCGTTAATTTTCCAGGTAGGATTAGCACGGGATTAATTATGCAATCAGAAACTGTGCAAACTGATAGTACGGAGTTCAAATTGTTACATAGCTTTGTTACGATTGCTTTGCTATGATGCTACGAAAAATATAACTAACAACTGTAACCAATAGTCAGAAAACGGCAAGATCCACGTTATACCTCGTTACGAGTCAATGTAGATAGACACTAAACTAAGACTGCTCTGGAACTAGCTGTCGATAGAGTCGACGGTAGTCGTATGAGTGCCCTCTACGTACCCATTAGAGTACCTACTCTGTCAGCAGAACCTTTAACGGCACTTCGGCCTGTCACAAAATCAATGTTATCTCTAGTGAAATACTCGTGGTTGTTTGAAATTTTGTACGAAACAGCCCGATGAATTTATAGGTACATAGTGTGCTGATTTTAATGTTGTAAAATAAAAACAAATTATGTACACAATCATAACATTTATATCTACATATAATCGGGAATATACCTATATAAAAATGGAAATTAACTCTTTTATTACTAGTGTTTGTAAAATTTACTTAAAATAGATTTAAAATTAGTTGAATGTTGAAACTTATCTACAGAAAATTATTTTTGTATGGTATCATGTCTTTGATTTAATTAAGTCCATTTATCTTAAAAAATATAATATTATAAATTTAAGTATTTCAGTAATTGTAGAATCGCATTATTATGGAATTGAGCTATGTTTTCACGCACCATAATTTTAGTGCATGGGATTTTGTTGTATATAAGTATATATAAGTTTATTGCAGCAGATGAAAATACAATGGTATATTACATACATGATCACAAAACTGATTACTATAATTGGAAGCGTTATGGCCGAAAATGGAAGGTCATTGCTAAGTTCGTTTAGCATTTCCTATTCTTACTACACTTGATTAATACCACAATTTATCACTAGCCGAGTGAGTCGGTTGTTCATTTAAGAATATCCATGGCAATTTGCGTCCAATGAATATCTGGGCTGGGTAATCGGAGCGCGCATTTTTCACTCTGCCAATTAAAAATGGGGGACTCTGTGTTTGCTCAGCACTACGAAATTAATGAACCTCTACTCACAGAACGTTTATTGGGTAATCACGAGTTTCAAATTGTTCCGGTGTGCACACATTGTCTCTTGGTGGTAGTTTGAATACTTAACATCATTCTTATAACACACGGAAATGTTTGTAAACTTATCTACCTAAGTGAAAACTTCTTAGTAGTCATGAAGGCATGAGAGTAAATTATGTTTCTACATGCAATTCAATAACAACTGTTGACTTTAAAACGAAGTTACTAAAGCCTAAAGAATACCTAATATTATAAATATGTCATATCTACTTTGCTTTACTGTTTCTCAACAACACAAATCGATTGAATAGATCTTGATAAAACAAGGCTGAAGTTTCTATTTTTTTGTTTAGTTGTTCTTATAGAGAAACGATCACGTTGAGATTAATTAATAAATATTCTTAATGTAAGACCATGTAACTGTAAAAAAAATACTTGTACAATAACCAACATTCAAAGTCACAACTTAATATTGTGTCGGTGATTGCGTTAGCGCAGTGGGCGTTACACGTTACATTTAATTTTCGCCCGCGTATGCTGTACCGTTCTGAATTGTCTGTCGCGTAGGCTCCCTGACACGATTCTCTTTTGTTTCTGCGTTTAGCCCCCGGCTGCGACGAGGTAGCCTCGCACAAGTCACTTACGAGGCGGCGTAAAGGTTACCGCACTTAAGCCGTATGGTATGGGGTGGGAGAAGTACTTTAGATATCTCTTAGTTAGGCATGGTAGGTATATTTATTTACAACGTTCAAGAGTACTTAAAATAGCAGGTTTTTTTTAAATAAGTAAACCTACCAACCCTTGTATTACAAGTGCCTATAGGCTACGGTGATTGATCACCATCACAAAGACTTGAGCCGGGTACGGTTTAGGTGTCCAGCCCCGAATATGTTCGTGCATTTAGACTGATGGCGACAAGGGACGGCTGACGGCTGGGCCCAGGCAAGGCAGCTGCGTACGGGGCTATTGGTTACATTATTAACAACATGGAGACTTCTCTGCAGCAAGTCTCCGTGTATCCAATCCCAATATAAAAATAGATTCTAGTGAGCTAAATGTCACCAAATATCTAGACAGTGACAGAGAACGAATAGATCTGTTGACTAGCTCGATGGCGCATTCGGTAGTGACCTTGCCCCATGCGCCAAGGGTTGTGGGTTCGAACCCCACCCAGAACAAACATTCTTATGATGAATACTTGCGTTATTTCTGTGTCTGGGTGTAAACATCAATATTTAAGTATATATTTGTAATACCACTGTTGATTCTGATATCCGTAACACAAGTGCTTATGCTACTTATCTCGGAATCAGATCAATGTATTTCATGTAGTCGGATATTTATTTATTTATATTAATCTGTGACAGTGCACGTGTGCTAGTACTTACCGCATCGAGTACAGAATGTCACCATGCTGACTGATGCGAAGTAACTTGTTGGGGACAGTGATGGTGTGCACGTAGGAGTGTTTCCCGTTGTAGAAGTACGTGTCCGGTCGCCAGATGCGCTCCAGCATCTTGATGGAGAGGGACAGGGAACGGATAGGTCCCAGGAAGGACAGCCGCGTGTCGCGCCAGTACTGTCTGAAGTAGCAGTCCATTGAGTAATCCTACGAGATAGTTTATAAAGAAATATTATTAAAACGATAATGTTTTAAACCATAATGTTGTTTTTTGATATTGTCATGATATAATTTTGAGTCTGTTTAAATTACTCACCATATCCAGTTCAGATACCGGCCCCATACTTCTTATCAGAATATTAGTTTGCACTACTGTAGGGTACCCTGTAGAAAGTGAGTCATATATTAACTAACTACTAACTAAACTTCACGCCACTTCCCTAGCGGGGTAGGCAGAGAGAACCGAACGCCATATGGCACGATCCTTACACACCTCACTCGCCTCTTCAACATTCATAATCCTTTTCATACAAGCTCTACGATTTTTATGACTCCTAACATCACCTTCTTTTAATACACGACCAATCTGGTCGTGGTAGGTGAGCCTGGGCCTTCCGCGGCTCCTACATCCTTCCACATTCGCAATGTATATCTGTTTAGTCAATCTTTCGTCATCCATTCTTTCCACATGTCCGAACCACCGGAGCATGCCTCTTCTTACCTTGACTCCGACGCTGTCCTTCAGACTAACTCTCTTTCTTACATCATCATTCCGAACGCAGTCTGTGAGCGATACACCGCAGATTTTCCGCAAAGCACGCATTTCGACCGCGTTTATTCTGCTTTCATGCTCTTTCTGCCATACCCAACTCTCGCTTCCATATGTTAGCGTAGGAATCAGCGACGCATTGTGTATGGCGAGCTGGGCCTTCTGGCTTAAGATTTTGCTGCCTAAAAGTTTTCCTAACGCTCCATTCACCCTATTCCCTGCATTCACTCTTCTTTCTATATCAGCGGAGTACCTTCCATCTCTACTAAATGCGGATCCTAGATATACAATTTCATTCACCTGTTCCAGCACTACATCGTCAACCGTTATCCTTGTATCCGTTCTGGTTTCGTCTCTTTCAAACACCATAATCTTTGTTTTCTTCGAATTCAAATGTAAGCCTCTCTCCTTGCAATCATCTTTCAATGTTGTGATTAGTTGCTGCAGATCCGATGCCGACTCTGCTAGAAGTACGGCATCGTCCGCGTAAAGCAGGCAGTTCACAACCAAGTCATCCATACGCACTCCAACATTCATAGATCTAATCCTCTGGAGAGAATGGTCGAGATATAGGATAAACAGCAGAGCAGACAGCACGCATCCTTGTCTGACACCAATATTGACGTCAAACCAGGGTGACAGGCTGCCCTCCACTTGCACGCATGCCGTACAGCCCACATAGGTGGACTGCGCAGCACGAAGCAATGCTCCATCAATCCCATATCTCGGCAATATGTCCCAAAGGTCCTTTCGTACAACCCTGTCAAAGGCCTTCTCCATATCTACAAAACCGCAAAAAACCCTCTGACTTTTGGCCAGATGCTTCTCCACGATGTTGCGAAGAGGGAAGACTTGATCCGTGCATCCTCTACCATTCCGGAAACCTCCCTGTGCCTTCCACAACATTCCATCAGATTTCACCCTCATTCTCCTCTCAATAATCTTGCCATACACCTTTGCTGCTAAGCTAATCAAACTGATGGCTCTATGGCTGGCACAGTCCATACGTGACCCAGCACCCTTGTACAGAGGCACGATGACTGCCCGTCTCCAGTCCATTGGGACCTTTCCGTTTCTCCAGCATAGATTGCACAAGAACCAGAAAGCGTCCTGGACGCTAGCGCCACCTAGCTTGATCATCTCCGCAGATACCTTGTCTATTCCTGCGGCCTTTCCACTTTTCAGACTTCGTGTCGACCATTCAATCTCATTGATAGCGATGTCTTCATCAGACGCTGGCACCACAGAATCAGACATAGCCTCACTCTCAGTGCCAACACCAGAGACATACTCATACATTTCTCCAAAATATTCACTCCACCGTTCTAACACCTCATTCGGGTTTGCAAGAATGTCACCAGCTTTAGATTTAATCTTACTCATTCCGGATGCCGACGAATACCCCCGAGACCTCTTAACCTCCCTCCAAAAGAGCTTGGAATTAGCCTCGAAACTATTCGTCAGTCTCCTTTCTTCATTCATAGCTACTCTTTCACGCTTCTCTTTCACTAAAGCTTTGGTTTCACTCTTGCAATAACGGTATATTTCTTTCTTCATCTCAAGCATACTTTCATCCATTTGCAAAGATGAGACATAGTCAAGCCAGGCCTTCTTCTTTCTCGCTACGGAGGCTTTGACCTCCTCATCCCACCATGCGTCACCTTTCATTGTTCTACGTCTCTTTGCGCATCCACATGCCTCTTTTGCACTGTCCACCATGCTCTCTTTCAAAATGTTCCAGCAATAGTCAACATCTAAGTCAGAAAGACTCGCATTAATATATTAATATTAATAAAAAGCTTGCTTAAAATAAACAAACGGACACAAATAGACGGATGGACTTGTTGGTAGGTACACTGTTTCTATTTAATATTAATGGAGTTTCAATTCGTCTCGTATGATAAGAAATTTTACAAATCCTTGTCATTGCGTATTTAACAGCCAGCTTCTGAATTAAAATTATAAGTCAAAATTGTCTATATAAGCTTGATAAGACATTTTTTCTGGTCTATTAGTTTTACAATTAGTACTATAATCAGAAAATCGGTAAGCGCACCTTTACCGTGTGTCGGCAACTGCGAGTTCTCATAATTCTTCAGAAGGTTCTCCAACACCAAAGTAATGTTCTTAGAGACGGCGTCGTTGATGCTCCTCTTGGTGTTAGTCCGCCACACGTTGTTGCTGAGCGGTACGTAAGTGTCGTTAATGTAATTGGAGAGCAACAGCTCGTCGCTGTCCCAGTAGTCTTCTCTGTCTGCGGGCGCATTGTGTGAAAGGTTTTTAGTGGCAGCGGATAAAATCTTCGGAGTGTCTTGCGCTATAGTGCTGTCGCGGGATTTCAAGGACGTCAGCGTTATTGGAAATGTTCCATTTTTAGTCGTCAAGTAGATTGCTCCTTTCGCGTCAGCTTCTAAAACGCTGAAAGGTTAGAATGGAGGGTTATTACATTCCATGGCAACAATAATATAATAGGTATGGGGCACTACCATTATTTTAATCTCAGTCATTGAATACAAAGTGTGAAAAAGGAAGTCCAAATGTTACTCTGTAGATATATTCAACGAGGTACTACTAATTAGGGACCTTTCTCATTTCTGTCAACATAATATCTGCGTAATAATAGTGAGATTGTTATTTTTTTCGATAGTCGAAAAAGACATCTAAACACATCAGTTTATCTGAGTGTGTATGTCTTCAATAGATATTAAAGTACCGATTTAAAACATAAATTCGTATAATCCATGAAGTCTTAACTGACCAATGCACCTTATGCAAATCGTTTCTACCGTTATTATTTTGTCTGGAAAAAGCAACAATCCTATATGTATAGTCTATGAGTATAGTTTCGTATTTACTTTGATGTCATTAGTTAAGTAATGCGGTTGCTTAGATGAGATAAAAAATATTGCTGACAAAATATTTTTTTTTTGTGAAAACAATATTATAGAAAATTAAATTGTAAATGATCTACAATAATTTTGCATATATTCTATGTGAAGAATGAAGATGAACTGGGAGAAAAGCAAGAGGATGATGATATTCTATGTGAAGAAGATACAGATTCTACCCCGACCATACCCAAATAAAGACTGGTTAAAAAGTCAAATAAAACTTGGCAGTATCATACCTTAGTTATATGCATAGCTACACTTGTTAACTATAATAGATCGTCATAACAAATTTCATTTCGCATTTCGATGACTTCTTCTTCTTATTCCTTTCGAATAGCTATTACACCTTGGCATACTGCCATACCACCGTTTTTGTTTTTAGTTTATGATAAAAAGGGTTCCCTAATAGCGCTATGTTTCTGAATACGTCATTTTTATTCATCGCGGACCCGACCGTTTATGTAAAGGGCCCGGTGATCCGGGACGCTTTAAATTCCAATATTTGGACTAATGTTTCAGTCAGTCGCCGTAATTGGTTTCATTTCCGACGTTTGTGGATGTTTCAGGGGGCGGGAACACGTGCCCGGCTAATCCGACGTAATCAGAGGGCGTCAGTCGCCCGCCGGGGCATTCCTAGAGGATGGTGTCCCATTTCCTACATCGCTTCGTGGATTTTGATACAGGAAAGCTTGAAATTTTCCCCGATACTTCCAATGTTGAAGCCAGAGTTAGCGCGCTCAATCAGAGCGCGGACTCTTCGTTGCTCGCTGTATGCGGCTCTAATTGCAATCTGACATCGACGATTGCGCCAACTCTGTATGAAGTGATTTGATTGCGTCTCCTCATCCCTCCCCATAAATCATATTTAGGTCGTGACTTACATTTGACTTCAAACAGTTTTAAAGTGCTGTATCTGCGTATACCTACACGTATGCATTCGGATATCGCAGAAAATATCTGCTTGATTTTCCTTTCAATATTCGGACGGAAACTTAAATTAAACAATTCAGTAAAACAGTAATGTTTTCTTAATATAGAAATATGTATACCATGAAAACTATATAAAACATTAATTAGGATAATAAATAGATATATACATGATGGTGTACTACTTATATATCTATAGTAAATACCTACTTAATATCACAATCCATCCAAAGGGGCTGAAGGATTCAGAGTTGGCGTTATTCGGTTTATCTGAATATTGTTACATTTTTGATAAGAGTATATTAGTTAGTTAGTTGGGCATTTGTTTTCCGCACTTAGCCTCATAAGTGGGTCATTGTGCGTAAATAATCACTGTACCTCTACAGTGATCATTTACGCACAATGGCAAGAGTATATTATGGTTGACAGGAGAGGACAGACATGGAATACTTAAATGGTTGCTTTGGTTTAATACATTCGATAGTTTATGGAATTATTTTTCAAGAAGTCAATAATATTGTGATAATATAAGTAGGTATTGTTCTACACATCAGTTGGATAAGAATATTACATTTTTGAAAAACTGGGTATGATTTTTTTTCATTAAGTACTTAGGTAATATAGGACATGTATATTAAGTTATGAAAAAAAAAATTATTAAGCTTTTTCTATTTAAAAACATGCAATAAGACCAGCTCGTCCTTATTCGCTTAGTGAACTTAATAAAAACGCAAAATGCGCCATGGCCGCCACTCGGAAAGTTCCGCGGGCGCTAGGAAATCGCATAAAACGTTACAGCGTTTTCCTATATTCAACTAAATGACGTTACGGCACATCCTTATTATATACTTCGTCTTCTAACAGAGAGTAGGCATTGATATTTTTAGAGTACCACAGTAACTTACGTACTTTTGTTACTTAATGTCTCAACTGTAAGTTTCAAGTAAATGTATTTATTATTATTCCCTTTCATTCTAATGAGCTATTCAAAAACTTACATTCGACCAAAATACTTTAATACGGAGAGACAAGATTTGTTAATAAAGTTTAATAATGTGAACGAGACTAGGGTATGTAACAGCGTCCTTGCAGCTCCTACTTCGGAAGCAGCCAGGATGATGTACAGACTCGTTTTGATTGGGATTAAACGCAGAGGTAATTTGAGCTAAAAAGTTATTTGTTTTATGAAAAGTTTAGTTTGTTAATTTGAGCTGTTACGATGAGGGTGGCATAATCTGTTTAGGTTAAACCCTCGTTAAATAAATAAAGAATTAAAAAAAAAAAAAAACTTTAATATCTAAGTACTGTCCTAAAAAAACATAAAAGTATACATTACGATCCTAACGTAAATAGTAGAAGAAGGAGAGATATTATATTTCGAATACCTAAAATTAAATCAAAATTTGCTAGCCGGCAATACAATAAACGGTCTGCATACCTATATAACTATGTAAATAAAGAACTGGACATATTTAATAAGCGTTACTACGAATGTAAGAAAGCTATGCCAACTTGGCTAGAAACAAAAAAATATGATGACGTAGAGAAACTCCTGGAATAGCATTATAACTTACTCTATTCTCGTCAATACCAAACTCCTGTGTGAAGAAAAGTGACAAATTAATTACACAACATACATTCATCCTCATTGTTACACTTTCTTTCAAAATACTCCTTACAATATCAATTTATGATTAAATATAAGAAAGTATGTAATAATAAGATTAGTGATTATTAAAACCTACCTATTGTTACTGAAGAGCGGTACCTCCTGACACAGGCTTTTTCAAGCTTAAAAGGAGGTTCCAGAAACTATACTGTAAATGTGTACCTTGTCTAAAGAAATAAAGATTATGTATTTTATTTATTATTATTTTATTTTTTATCTTAGTCAAAAGTATCTACTTACTGCAATTCAGATACGGTGATATCATGTATATTAAAGGTAAGTATATTCAGACGGTTGTAGCAATAAGTACCTATTGGTAAAGCTAATTGACAAATAATGTATTCTAATAAGCATCAATAGGTAATATGAAATTACACAGTAAGTACTTGGTCAAATGGAATATGATCAAAACTACTATACCTACTTATCTAGTGGTAAAAAAATTACATTGAAATTAGGATCTTTGTGCGATTTTTACAAAGTAAACGCTATTTAATTGTTGGTTATTATTTAGACTTGTTTTAAATCTTGTCTCAGTTTTAGTAAAAGGGCTGTATAAGTTTGAATATGTATTTAACAAAAGTGTTGTTATTACCACAGGCAAGACTCGAGTCAAATTGAGATTGGGCCTGCGCCGAACGTCACTCCATTAGCGATGTTATCAATATGAAAGAGTTTGCGAAAAGCCTGCGAGTAGGCATAATGATAAATCGATGGTTTTATCTAAAATTTTGCTATCGACCGCGTGGCTAATATTTATGTATGCGGACTAGTATTTCTTTGTAAAACTTGTGACATTTTATGTAGAATCTCTGTATACGTCAGAGTTTATTGTGTTAGACCTATAGAGGGGGGGACGCCAGTAACTGGGAGTTAGGGCGACATAGCGACCTCTGAAAAACAAACGGTGAAATAAGGCAAGAAGAACTCGCATTAGCTCACACGACTCCATTCCACGTAAGACGAGGATAAGTAGTTTGTTTTAAAAGTTGCCCTGTCACATTGTGGAGATAATAGCTAGTGGATGGAGAGTTAATGGTGTTTCCGAGGTAAGTGTACGTAGAATATTTGTATTTATGATAAAAATAATTATTATACTCCTTTTGTGCTTTAAATAGTCTAGAAGTAACCAATTAACGAAGTATAATATGAATTTAAAAAAAAAATCATAATATCTATTTACAGTATTTGTTAAAAACCAAGAAATTCCCATTCAGATAAATATATTAAATAAGCCCATTGTCGATAGGTATTTTAATGTTGAGTATACATAAAACTATTTACACATGGGCGTACGCAACTTACCTAAGTTTATGGAAATATTTTTTAGACCTAAGTACATAGGTATTGCAAAATCTAATATTATACCCGCGCGCGCGGGTTAACGGTAGTAACGAAACTACATAGAGTTTACATTTAAATCTCTCTTAATCTACTTCTACGCATCGTTAATGAGGACTATCGTTTTTTGTCTAACCAGGTGGCGCCACTAAAGAGTGAGGTCCTAAAGTACGGATGTCAAAGTTTGTTATTATGGACGCCAAAACAAAAATTTACATTTAAATCTTATTTAATACAATAGAACCGTAGAATAAACGTATTGGCCATGCCACAGTGTTGCGCAGGCCTGTTTTGCTCGCAAAAAAAGGCGGACACAAATTTCCGAAAGATAAAACTGTCTTATAGCAGTATTTTAACTCATATTTGCCATAATTAATCTAATGTTTTGCTAATTAAATTACTGTTGCGAATAAATATAAATAAACCCGCGTAGCCAACCCACAAACAGTCACATTTGACCATCATTTGACATTTCGGGGACCTCACGCTACACAAGCGCCCCTGGTGGCGAATTCATACGCGATAGCCCTCATTAAGTCCAATCTTAATTAATGATGCGAAGAAGTCAAACGTTTTGAAAGTTCTGGAAAAGTAAGCCAATCGACAAAGTTGGAGTTTCTAACGTCCCACATTAAGAAATTAAATAAGTATATAAATAAATCAGTATCTGTCGCCTGTAATTTTCAACTAAAATAACTATTTGCAAAAACAATATAAAAATAAAGTGACGTCAAAATGAAACCGTAAAGCTGTCGTATAGTTTTATGCACTATGACAATTTGGATATATTAGTCGGCTAGATTTTAACTGACAAATATTCTATTAGAAAATAGCGAACAAAAAGAGACCTTTGAAAGAAGAATTAAAAGCACCCGCCATTTTGTTGCGTAGGTACGACCGCGCTAATTTCTTAAGAGGGCGCGGACCGCGGGCGCTGAATAATCGCGCGCCAAAGAAAGCCCAGCAAATCGCGATTTAGATTATATAAAAGTTAATAGGTAAATACGAAATTAATTTATCAAATAATTTTATCGCAATATCTAACAGGTTTAAGCTTAGATAATTTAAAACTAATCGAAGGAATAGCATAGTCAAATCTGTTAATGCTTCGTAGAATATGATAACAAATGTGCAGTTGAAACATCGCCATCTATTTTATCGTTCACGGTGAGCGAGTAGGTAAGCCATATCCTCTGTGGAAATATTGCGCTGCCATTTTGATACATCCTTCACATCGCGAATAAACAGATTACTACAGCTCATACGGATAATATGTAGGTAGTTTCATATATTATTTATTTGATTGAAGAATGGTATCTAAACGCATTCCAAAAAATAAGCATTCTATATTTTCTTTTTTAAGTATATTCTATATTTTCGTAATAATATTGTCAAATTGTCAAAATTCCAATACAAACTAATTCACTTTTCGTTTTTAGTCGTATATCTTTTTTGTGATTCTGAGACTGCACTCTTTCTTAAAAGAATATCACAATTATTTCTTAGATGTTTATCGTGATCCTCAATCAATATCATAATTAATTTTACCAGCTACAAGAAGTCCACTGCTGGATATATGTCCATAAGCTTTTCTTCTCTTATTCAGGGATTTTCCACCATTGTTTTCAACCCCACTTTCATGGCTAATTTACCAACCAGTAATGACCACCAGTGGGGCCTGATCGAAGACGCAACAAGGCATTGTGATTCATGGCGCGCGGGCGCCGCGGCAACTGGCTGCCCATCTATTTACGACGGCCATTAATTTAGCCGAAACGTCGGTAATGTGATGAAAGCCTTTCACTAATACCCTCGTTTTCGCTCAACCAGAGAGGTTCAATAAGTATTGCTATTAATTGCGACGCGATGATTTATGTTTTCTTTTACGACAACTATGATTTATTATTAATCTCCAGTATGGTAAATTTACCATTACCATTATCAACGACCGTAAGATAATTTCTTAGACCATAAGATAGGAAACCAGGCAAATTTTCTCATATCATGGCCGTATAGTACCTATGGTTTATTGCATGTGATTATTTATTTACTGGTGATCCTGTAAAATAATTATTGTTCTTGGACGTTTTATGGTCCATTTTCACAAATCCAGTCCCAATCTTCGGATCTAGATCACTAGATTTTTTTTCAGTTAGTATCTTATCGTTGAATTCAATATAATTTATGAGTCAAGGGACTCCTTAATATTAAAAAGTCTTAGCTTTTTTTACCTTTAATAAAAGAAAGAAAAAAAAGAAAAGATAAATCTTTTTAAAACCCATTTAATGTGTATGTATTTAATTAATTATCAGTTAAAACATGCGCCTTCAGTTCTTGTCGAACGTTCCAATGTGAACTTTTCTCTAAAACCAATCTGTCAGGATCATCTTACTGCACCAACCGTAACCAGCAAATATGTTAATAGTTCACCTTTCCCGATATCAACATTCCATTTCTTACAAGATTTTTAAAACTAGATACTTAGAAAATGAAGACTTAAATGTTCTTATTTTCTTCTTTTACTTAGATAGAGTTAAGAAGGCAAGTTTTGTCTACGTCTAATCGAGTAACAAAACCTGCAAGTGTTCAAAAGTATTTTTTTATTATCGATACATATATGGCAATTCTAGTAAGTATATGATATAAGAAAACCGAAACACGGATTTTTTATTTATTTAAAGAGTCACTATAAAAGAAATATATGGTCAAAATATTTGGTATAAAATCGATTCTATTAACGATTCTGTACAGTTTTCAGGTTTCGTATATACCAACTAAAAATAGGGTTTTATATTTAAAACTCTAAGATAGTTCCCTTCTAATACTTATTGATAATATTCTGATTAGATAAACATGACTATTAACCAGCCATTCCGAAGTTCACCAAAAAATGGGTAAAAATCGATTGTTATGCCTAGTGTAACTTTATTATGTAGGCTATTTCAATATAGGTAAATTTACTATAAATTTAAAGGATGTCTTCAATAATCCGGTAAATAATAATCTTGAAAGCTTCAGTTATAAAACCTTTGTAAACAACGTGGCCTTTAAAGCTATAATAAAGCAATCTTTGTCGATGGCCCAATTTCAATTTAATCGAACGATCAAAATCTTGCCGATCTCCATCCTCTTAGTGATCCGATAATAATTGTGTTAAAAATAACGTAATAACCGTTAACTCTAGTGAAATATGGACTTATATGTAGTATATTTAAATTTTTTATGTAGTCAGCCGATTGTACAAATCGAAAGTAAAAAAATAAGTAGTAAAAGTGCAGCACACCGTTGGCTAAAAATAGTTTAAAATTATTTTGGTGATAGGTATTTTGTGATATATATAAAAAAAATAATAGTTTTAAAGTTTTTTTTTAATTTACTGGGGCCGTCCTATTAAATGTTTCCATGACCAATATGGGCGTTGGTAAAATCTATAGGTATATTAATACGTGAAGCAAAAACTGTGTACACCACCCCTTTTTACGAAAACGCGCGGACGGAGGAGTATAAAATTTTGCACACTTATAGTTTATATAATATATATAGAGAAGGAGTGCAGAAAGCAAATATTTTAATAAATATGCGTTAGAAATTCATAAAAAAAATAAATGAATTATGGTTGAATTTCGACCACCGGGCGACTACCTACTAGAAACTATAGATTTAGGTACATAAGATCCTAAAACATAATAAAATAATTATAATTTGTTTAAAAAAGTATACCTACGCAGTTTTTAAATGATGATAAACCAACCAACCAACCATGATGATGCCAATATACAAACTATTGTATTGCAGAAAAGGGCAGTCAGTGCCATATTATACAGCCTCAGACCACGTGACTCTCTTAGAGAAAAGTTTAAAGAAATAAACAACAATAGCATCACAATTCATTTTGGATTGTATAAGTTTATATTCAAAAATATGAATCATTTTCTAAAAAGTCAAACTCTTATAGTTTTAATACATACTAGAAATAAACACAAACTTGCTGATCCAAATCATAGACTCCAAAAAAGTGGTGATAATATTTATTGATCTAAGTATTAAAATATTCAATCAACTATATACCACAAAGTATTATAACTTTACCCCATGTGAGTTCATATTATGCATTAAATATTTATAAATAAGTAAGGGCTATTACAAGATTGAAGAATACCACAATGACAAGGATTTATGGTTAACTTCTTAGTGAAGTGTTTACCTACACAGTGATATCTAGTCTCAAGTGTAGATTAATTAAGTTTTCAAAATTTTATGATTTATTTTATATGACATTTAAAAGAGTAACAATCGAGTTTCTTGCCAGTTTCTTCTCGATAGAACCTTCCTTCCGTACTATGGTAGTATTATTTCTTTTGTTTTGTTTTTGTATATTAACAAATTTTAAGTGCTTTCTTGAAGCCTATATTAAATAAAGATACCTACTTTGAATTTGAAACTTTCATTACGTCTAAGATTTCTTTTCCAAAATATTTTGACAGAAACCTTTTTAAGGAGCCAGTAGGAAGGTCGCAACAAAACCTCTGTCTGATATACCACATTTATATCCAAGTACGGTTCTACAATGACGTACCATCGACTAACAAGATCCGTCGGATCCCAAGGATGGGTAACGAAGTTCCTTATCAAGTGACCTTCAATAACGTGTTTTCTCTTTGTCAGGAGGACAAAGGCCAGTGCGGCCTCATTGGCGGCGGAGGGCTTCTCGAGAGCCCTCTGCTTGTTACAAAATGTGCCAAATTGTCAACTCAGGCTTGATCGCACTTCTGATATTGCAGAACACGCTTCGTCCTTGCTGGGGCTGTAGTATTTATTGAGGAGAAAATTATATTTTTCCCTAGTGAAAAATTTAATAACGTCCTTATTTTACCACAAAACGTTGAGTTGCTTGCAAGATTACAGACATTATAAAATTCATATCAATAGCTAGTTTCTAGACGTCTTCTAAATTGAGAATAAGTAGATTTTTGGAAACCTCTCAGCAGTGAAAAATCTAGTTTAGTTTAGCCTTGTCAAACTTGGTTACTGTTCAAATTTTTATTCGTTCTAAAATACTTAATAAGAGTTTGCGCAGGCCGCCTGGAGAAGATCGAGCTTTAATTTGCTTGTGCCAACATTATCACGTAGCCAATTAAAATTTTCTTATGTCTAAAACCCCTCCTCATTAATTATAACCGTTGCAAGGGTTTATTTATTATTTTATTAGTCTCCTAATTTATGGACAACCGACCTTTTTGTTGGTTTGAGTGTAATTTGAGCGGAGTATTATTATTGATCGCAAGCTGCGATGAGCAATGTGTTTGCTTGCAGTAACTTGTATTGGTGTTACTCAATCTTTTCTGATTTATTGCACAAATCGTTTGATTATCATGATCAATTTTAAGATGTTACTTACAGACTAGCGTAGTCAAGATTTGCTTGAAGCTGTGTTTATATCGACGCTAAAAGTATTACTTAAATAGGCTTGCCGAAATATGCACAAACACAACACATACTGATCACTAATCAAAAATCTAAAAAGAAAACATAGTGGAAGTATAAATCAAGGTTTTATTGATTTCGTTTTCAATTAATTGAAACACTAATATTTCAAAACCCATTTGTGTGTACTATTTCAGGACATCGTCTACGCGTATAATTACCCCATGTATTGATCTAGTTCATTTATCCGAGGCAATTCGTATTCTAACGCAAGAACGAAATCGTACAGGAAGACTAGAATATTACTGATCAAGAATATTAGGTTAATGACTTGGACACTGGGCTGTGCGGGAGAGAGAGTGCGCGGGTCTGATAGTACGCAGAGGTGGCCCACCAACACCACAGCGCTGGGCACGGGCGGCTCCACGCATTCAATCTGCTCCAGAATGTACCCCATAGCCATTATGAAGTGACCGACGTACGGCAGGTACACCTCCACAAATTTTCCCAAATCCAGCATTAGGTCAGATCATTTCAACTCCCCTGGAGCGCTAACTTCAGCTCCTGATATTGTCCAATCAGCGACAGTATGTTAGCGAAGATTAAGTATTTATTTATGCTGAAGTCGCGTCTGTATTCGTTGACGAAGAGCAAGTCTTTGAAGATGACGAATGCATCAGCTATCAAACCTACAGAGTGGCCTAGCAGTATCAATATGCTCCCTGTTAGACTAGACAGCACTTCGTTGCATAGTATTTTTCCAAAGACGTACCCCACTATTATAAGGCAGTCACTGATCACCGCGAAATAGAAGTCTAAGCCAGACATGAGAAACATTGTGACCGCGGACTGAGCGGCTATTTTCTTCGATGAGAGGGGTCTCGATAAAAACTTCGGTCGGCAAATCTTCATCGTGAGAAGCTATATAAACCATATTCGTTTTTAAATTTACTGTTATTCAGTTTAGTTCACATTTTAAATAATTGGTTCTTTCGATATTTCATAAGACTACAATTTCCACGGATATGTAACATTGTGCAATAATTTGGTTTTCATTCTTGCTATGAATGTAATTGCGACACTAATTTTAAACAATATTACGTAAAAAGTAGTTGGGGCCGCAATTGGCCCACATGCTGGTTGAAAGATGGCAATTGATGTCAACGTCAGTAATAATTGGACAGCTTCGTGTGCAAAAAGATTTTATGGTACAAAAAGTTCATACTATAAAACTCTAGGTTCATAGAGTCAAATGTATAGCATGTGCAAACTTATTTCAATAGGTCTGATTATAAAGTTATATGTTGTTAATAAAGTAACTTGATATTAATGATCCACTTATATAGGAGGCAAATATGTAAGCAATAAAGACAAAACTATTCTGATCTAAATATTTTCAAACTTAGTATCTAAATTCCAATCCCAATAAGTTCAACTAAACAAAATATTTTTCAATCTCGTTTGAAATGTATATTAGCCAAGATAAAGTACAATTGTTCTTCTAAACCACTGAAGTCATCATTACAATATTATAAAGTCGAGACACAAGAGGCTAGCAGTGGATAGGTAAAGGTATTTGTTTCCAGCGAAGAAAAGGGTAAATTCCGGCGAGACGGGCAAGTCCCAAGTGTCGCTATGCTGGTTCGGCCATAAAATGGGACGCGCATCTGTGGGACAGCAGGGCCAAAAATAATGTTTTCAGTTCAAAGAGATACCGCTAACTTAATCTAAGGGATTTTGCGGAGTTATTCTTTTCGTTTATACTCTTCTATACCTAATGTTATAGCTTTAACGTTATCGCGGAAAGGTGAGGTAATCTATCTTTCAAAGTTGATTTCATGCTATAAGAAGGAAGAACTTTAAAACATACATGTAAAGCTGCTGTAATTAAACATTCAGTTGCAAAATTTATAATTGTACAGTCACAACTCTCTAAAAACATATACAATACAATCTCTGCTCTAAAAGTATTAAAGACATACTTTTTTATCCTATAATTTAGACTTCAAAAGTTTCTCATCTAAGAACGAGGTCTTCGTTAACAAAATAAAATTCTTAAATTAACGCGTCGCAAGCACCCCGGAATCACTCAGGGATATAATTGCACAGTTGAATTGCAAATATGGGTTGAGACCTCATCCCTATCTCG
Organism: Glyphodes perspectalis; assembly: GCA_951394215.1. Taxonomy (NCBI): domain Eukaryota; kingdom Metazoa; phylum Arthropoda; class Insecta; order Lepidoptera; family Crambidae; genus Glyphodes; species Glyphodes perspectalis. The sequence continues at coordinate 6,629,309 of OX596206.1, read as the reverse complement.
TTCATAGTCCATGAATTATGTAATAAAAGTTTTAAATCTTATCCGGCAGGCATTTACAACGTTTTCTGTTTCTGAACGAATGCATAAAGTAACCGCTACTTCCGGCTACTTCTTAATGATGTTTTTAATGAATAAAAGCTGGGGTTTGTGAAATATAGGAAAATGTTCAGTGCAGTGTAAAGTCTACTCTTGTAAGTTGTTATGTTTTAACATGATCGATTTAACTTAACACATTTCACATCGGATACATTATGATTGCCAATTAGACTCTAATAATGGAATAAACGTGAGATTTATTTAGGTAGGTATGCAACTCTATACTTATTTGAAGTAAGACACACATTCTCGTTGAAAAAATGTTTTTCTTTAGGTACTTAATTGAAGCTAATTCATTAGATATCATTATTTAAACATGTGTAATTTAACACTTACTGTTAAAAAGTGTTTTCAATATCAAAATAACCAAAAAAACCTGTGATGTATCTCGTAACTCACGGAGCAGCTGGTGATATTTTTATATCGATATTGAATATCTTTGTTTGGAGATATTTTGTGTATTGTAGTCGTAAACACTATCAATACCTACCGATATATGCGGGCTTATATTATTCATCAGACAATAATCAAATCGACAAAATTGATATGTGAATAAAAGAGGATATTCAGAATATACTTCGTATTGGCTAGCTATTCAGTGCTTAGATATTTTTATATAATATCGGATAATATCAATGTGTCTTGGCAACCATTCGTATACCTGGCCAACCTTTTTTCTATTGCTACCCGTCAATCAAAGTTACGCAAGAGAAATTGCGAGAGACGTATCTAAGATACTATTTTGCTAGACTGGAAAAACTCTGAAGGTGCGACAAAGGTGAAACTTTCGTCAGACACGTTTAATTTAGCTATAAAACTTGCTTCTAAGACAGCTTTGAAGTTTGCTTTAATCTCACCGACATACGTTTAGATGTATTAAGTTGGCCTCTCGTGCGTGGCGCTAACAGTGTTATTTCCCGTCCATAACTAAACGTCCATTGGATGTAAGCGTCGCATGTTGTGTCCTCTCAGGTGTGCGCGCGGTGTGAGCGGCAACTTAGTCAAGAGACTCTTCTGGGATGTAAAGTGCATCGTTCCGTCATAGCCTTTGTCAACCGGTGCCGCGGCTAGCTATCGGTAGTTTGCAAAGTTTGTATAATATTGTTGGAGCGAAAAGGTATTGTTTGAACATTGTACATTAAAATTACCTGGTTCATGCAACGGTATTTTTTCAATTTTATTGACAACTATTATAGGGTTGCTTTGGTGTAGGAGGCATTTGATGGCATATTCTTTAGGCGTACCAAACCAATATATATCATGTATATATATATATTATCTTAACAGTAACATTGATCTGTAAATAGTGTAGAAACAGCTAATACATATGTATCTAACCACATTATTTTTAGGTCCGAAACCAACAATTGCTTCTAATTTCTCACTATTCTCGGATTGCACACTTTGAAGCCATATATGAATGAAGGAGTGTGGTGCACGCTCAAGTAAATTAGTACTGACATGTATCGAATAATGCAAATTGGCACGGTTTGCCAAGCTGGAGCTCCGGGGAAATCGATGATATCTATTTGCAAGCAGATTAATATGGTTAATTACAAAATTAAAAATGTTACTTTCTATACGAGTGGCAGTTTATTATTGACTGGCCGTAAGTGGTGGTTGACATTGTCATCATATGGTCGCCGGTCGATAATTGGCAGCTCGTCAAGTAGGATGCCCTTGCGGCCCTCCGACCCTCGCATAATCGTGTCATGAACATATCGTGGAACTTGATGATTCCATAAACGATCGTTTGTGGGTTCACTTCACAGCTCACTTTAACGTCTACGTATGAATATAAATATTTTTCCTGGTTCTTGAAAATATAATATAGCATTTCCGAGAGTGTACATGTGAAAGTTTTTGGTTGTGGTAATGGTTATCAGGAATCATAGAGAGCGCAGTGGACGGGGATTTGTTTAAAAAAATAAAAAATCCTGGACTAGGAGTTTTATACTTATTGACATTAAAGGAATCATTTCCATGTACTTACTACACACTTAGATTTTCTAATATTAAATATAAAATGTATACAGGTAATATAAGTTAAGATGCAGTATCTAACATTAAACCTTATCATAAGTAATAAAAGTAATAACATTTATGAGGAACTCGTATATCGAAGTATGAGTTTATTTTGAAACAATGTGTAAGATTATGAGGATTTTATGCATACATAATGTCTAGACGTAAGTCTCAAAGGAGCAAACGGCACGATTCATAAATCTAAAAATTAAAGTGAAGACGGTTCAATTTATGGCTTATATCTCTCGTCAGTTTTGTCGGCATCGTCATGCCGATGTCGGACAAACACTCAAAGGACACTCATAAATTTCAATACTGTTAAAATGTGTAGGGTCGAAACTCTTGAAAGGCCCTTTCTATAGACGTCGTTGTGTGCGATAAGCACGTAGGGGTTGCGATATTTTCTGTTCACGCCCTCCCAAAGATAGCGCTTAAGGGCACTTTATCGAATTCGTATGCAACGCAACAGACCAATGCTTCTATATACACTTCGACGCCTTACAAATTTCACTACCCATATGAGTTACGTGCGCGTTTCTAACTTAACGCAATAAAATTTCATAAGAAAACACATAAGTAATTCCTAGGCACACTAGACGATAGTTAGTTAAGTCATTAACTGAATATAATATTTACATCGAAAACGGCAGAGAAAGCTTTGTTTTCAACAGCTTAAATGAATATAATGAAATTTGTTCCGGTGGTATAAATTTATTCACAACAAACAAGAAGTTCAAATACTCGTTAAGAAGTTAAAAACTTTTTTTTTACGAAAATTACTTCACAGGCTGTATTTAGTTATTTTTTTCTTATGCCAACAAGAGCGCTTAAACAAAGCATATTTTGATATATATTATATATACAGGTATATCGATTCAATAAATACTTATAGGTATTGATGTTTATGTACCTTTGATAGACGGTATCTAGAGACCGATGAAGAGGAAAAAAGTCATACTTATTTTGAATTTGAATTAAACATGTATTTTTTTATTTTGGTAACGTTGCTTGAATTAGTATGTCAAAAATATAGCCTAGCCATATTAGTACTCAACATATTCGGTAAGCAACAAAAATATTGCATTCTCTCTATAAAGTTATAAGCTTCAACAAAAGTTTCAATGGCTATTTCATTAGTAAATCATTCAAGTCATCACGAGTAAGAGAAAGTAGAAGTTGGGACTTAGAAGCTCTTTGGAAGGTAATTGGGTCATCAATAAAGTGATCCATGGATTCGTTCCTTATGAATCCTATTCCGTTTATACGTTTCGCCTCAGAAAATCCTACCTTTATCAATAACGAAACCAAACAATGTCTGAAAGAACGATATTATTATTTCGCTAGGAAGTCCTTCAGTGTGACGGGGACATGCGTATGTACAGGACATAGATAATGTTATTTTCCAATCTATCATGTCCATTGTGGCGCAGAAGCAGGAAGTTCCCTGTCTATGCCAGGGCAATGAGCGATGGATGTGATGGGCAAGTTTTTGGGGCCAAAACTGCAAAGTCCAGTTACCACGTGAATTTTACTGGGACCCATAAGTTAACTTATGACAAGATAGCGCATATGAAATAATGTAGTTCTAACAAACTTGAGTGGTGGAGATTGAATGTACCCTAAAAATTTTGTTTTTGTTTTTTTAAGATTCGCAAAAATATTAGATATGATCGATTCTTATAACTTACTTTTTATGTAGCAGAGAAGACGCCTTTGTGTGACGACACCAACAAGAAATCAGCATATGTTTAGACTAAGCTTCTAATTACAACTAAAATTAAATTATTAATTATATGTTATATTTGAGTAAGCATATTCAACAACAACATTTATTCAACATATATTTTGATTACATTTTTACGTGTCGAAGAATAGGAGCTATTATACCATAACGGCCATGTATTTAGAGACTTACTGGACAAAAGATATCATAACATTATGTCTCCTTTTCAAGTCATGTACGCATAATTTATTTAATTAACCGATTCAAACGCAACGGCCAACGAGATTACTCGTCTCTGTCCCGGGGGAGACCCATCTGTAAGATACGTAATTATGTTACACAAATCTTTTCCTAACCTTTTTTTACTTGAGAATGTATACAAACATTTTCTCTTACATTTTAGTTAGATATATACTCAAAATTGTTGCAGGTCATCATTGTCTACCATCATGCCCGCAATCCCTAAAGGGGTAGGCAGAATCCAAGAAGCAGACCCTTAATGACCTTCATTAAAAAAAACAGTTGGTCATTGCTAAATTTATATAACCTACATATTGCTATTCATTAAATTTTTTATGCACTTTTTATGCGTTGACTGATTTAAATATTTTATACAATGCATAGATGAAAAATTAATAGTTAATGATGCAAAGTAAAATAGCACATCAAGCATTTAACATTTGATTCGATTGTGTTAAATTATGCTTGAAGACAGCAATAAACATTCCTGGGAATCAATGAAAATATACAATAAGCATTTTATCTGTTTGTTGATTTTACGGAAACAAACCGGATAAACTTTTCAGACCAAAACTGCTTATTATAGACAGTTCCCGCAACGATTGAGTACGAACAATAAAATATAACTGGAAGTTACACAAAGACACAGCGAAAACAGCGGGCAACATGGCAAACAACAAATGATCATTACCTAATACAAATGTTGCATCAGTTCGGTATAGCAGACCAAATTAATGGAATGTCTCCCTAAAAACAAAGTGTTTTCTAGAGATAAATGTGGGTCATACTTTAATTGTATAAGACCATAATATACAACAAGGTTGTAGTCTCACAGTTCAATAGTATATTTTGATAATCTATACTTATAATAAATCTGTAGAGAGGTCAATTCTGTACATGAAATATATTTTCAAAATAACTATCAGGGGGTGATTAGTGATTGATACTGATGCCAAAAATGCAATCAGTAAAATTTTTGTCTGTCTGTCTGTCTGTCTGTATGTTCCTTATAGAAACAAAAACTACTCGACGGATTTTAACGAAACTTGGTACAATTATTCTTCATACTCCTGGGCAGGTTATAGTATACTTTTCATCACGCTACAATCAATAGGAGCAGAGTAGTGAAGGGAAATGTTGGGAAAACGGGAGAAGTTACTCCATTTTTTAAGCTTCCGTCGCGTGTGCAGCCTTAATTGTTAAAGTTACATAGAAATCATGTATGACGGAAATAGTCTTTATAATATTAACCATAAACGCGGGTGACACCGCTGGCACAGCTAGTAATAACATAAAATCTTGATTATGGTGTATTATGTATGGTTATCTAAATTAATAAAATAATTTATGGTATGCTGTGAACCGTGTAGTAATAAGCCGAAAAGCTTGTAAATAAATATGAAAATATATTTAAAAATTAATAAAATTTGTCAAAATGTGTCTCGTTTACCTTTGACATATGCTTCCATAACATTAGAGAGTTCTTTCATAAATTTACTTGACTCACATATTTATCTAATGTATGTATTTTAATAATTTTTGTTTCTTTTTGATAAATATAACTCCATGATGCATGATTACTACTATTATGTTTACCGTAAAGCCACAAAACAGTACGAAATATTTTATTTGGCCACTATCACTTTGTGGGTGAAATTTCAGTCCATAGATTAAACCGCTTTGTCTTCTGAAAGAGGATCTGGAAGGGACCTGACTCATAATGAATAATTGGAATTCTAAGAAATAGGATAAAAGGAAATATTCAGAGAGGAGTTAGAGGACTAGAGGGATGGAACGTGAAGTATTTGTGGGTACCTATGGGTATTTTAGGGCCGTAGCGTCGTCTTGTTGCCGAGGTTAATATTTACCTGCCTTAAATACAGACGCATATTCTGAATTATTTTAAAAATAAGTATTAAACTACTGAAATAACTATTTATGTTGTCTTTCCAAATTGCACTTTACTGACTGGGGGATGTAACCACACATAAAAGCTTGCAGCTTTAAAATTGTATCTAAGTATCTCTCATGCAAAAATTAACGCTGTATGTACCTATACAAAATATCTGTCCTAATTGTAATACCATAACTTATTTTTTATGGTATTAAAAAAAATACTTTACTTCATTCAATATTAAAAACAAACAGTTTAGAGCCTAGATCCAGTTAGCTCGCCGGACCGACTTTCCTATTGTTCCTCGCTCTGGTTTTTTGTTTGTACCTAGATCTATGTTCAGTCAGCACTGTATCAAGCCTCACAAAGTTCCAATAGTTTGTGATGTACAATTTTTAAAAGTAAACTAGTTTCGATCATACCGTACCATTATCAAAAACTAGTTTTATTTTTTCTATGAAACTTAGAAGCCTCAAAATATCAAAACGTTATACTTACTAATATAGATTATCCTGGTATCAGTTGCATTTTGCGTTTTTATAATTCTATATCATCTTTATTGTGTGTAGTAGTCTATGTTTAGCATATAAGTGCACTAGCTTCTGCCCACGGCTTTGCTCGCGTGGTACATCGATAAAACATAGCTTATGTGTTTTTCTAATGTATAAGCTATACTATTACAAAGTGTCATTATAATTCATGCTGTACTTTTTGCGTGAAAGAGTAACAAACATCTACACATCCATCCATCCAAATATATTATTATATTAGTAAGATTACATATTATTATTAGTAGGATATTGTTAATGAATTTTAATTGGCGCGTTCGATTAGTAAAGCTATCGTCATTATATTTAAATATTTTATATCATGAGGCTTTAAGTTTGACTTTACAGACACTTTGATTCAATCTATTAATAGGTATATAGGTACTACTGTCGGCTGTGCGGTGTCGACACGTCTTCAGCACTAAACTAAGCCATATATCCCCCTGATAGTTTCTAAAATACCAATTAAAAGTTGTTCACGTATTTCAGTTAATGCGGCACGGTTAGTGGGGCGGCCGGGGTAGGCACCTGGTGGAAATAACTTTGTGAATAGTCCGGATTCCCTCTAACCACTTTGTATCAAGTTGATGTTAAGTGTTTTGCATTCCTTGTAAAGGTTTCGCTTGGTTGTTTAAAACAATTAGGTATCATACATAGCATTATGTGGTTCACCTCAAAGTGAATCAAAGGATGGCTGGACTCAATAATGCTGTTGATATAGTGCATGCAGTGCATGCATATGCTTTTTGATTTAAGATTTTGACATATAAGTATTACAGAACTTTTAAATTTGACAGTTTTATTAAAATTGTGACGCAATCATTGTTATGAAAGATAATAGGCGTTTTGCAGTCTTCATAGAACTTTTTTACGAATCAAACTCAAATGTCAATATATACATCGCGCCATTACCTACAGCCAAATCTGTAAGGTAAAGAGAGTCAAAATAGGTAGGTATATGGTAAACTAATTCTATTATGGAAAAGTTTATGTCAATTCTTTTTTTATTTAATTATAATGACTAAGTTTGGCATTCATATAATTTCAGCCAATTTTTTGTAAAAAATATTTAAAAGAGCTTTTCGTATACATACACAAATTCTTCCTCGTGGATATATTTAGTCGTTAACCATTTTCAAAGTTTTCATCACAAGTCATAAAACGAACATAACACAGTTAAATATTGGCATAGACGATCATAGCCATATAGATTTTCAACTCTTTCCACGGATTTGTGTAGTGTAAAATAAGATCAAATATCTCTGGAGGCGAAGCGCTAAGCTCGCGTGAGAAGATGAAAGCGGTGTGTTGGAATATAAAAGGAGGGGTGCATGTTTATTGAAAACAGGAATAGATTTTCAAAATGGCTGTGTTGCTACTAACATGCAGGGTATGAGCGACAAGAGCCATTACCCACCCCGTAAACCCTCTGCGCGCTTACTTTATCTTAGTATAAAGGAATTCTTAGTACAAGATCTAGGGAATCTTATACTAAGAATTCATCGCGGGATATGGTCTAGATTCCTTTGACCGACCTGTGTTCTGTGGATCTGAGCAGATAGATAAATTTAGTTATTTTTAACTGAGTTGTGTTGTGTTTTAAATAATCATTAGAGAGATGTGTTGATCACAACACAATCATTGTGAAATTTGTATTTTATATAATTTTACACAATCAATATGTCAGCGCTTGTCGATCTAAATTCATTTTATTAAAAAAAAGCAGTCCGAGATACAAATAAACAATCAAATGAACCTTTTTCTTAACATACCAACTGCTAGAGGCGACACCACGGTAACAATTTTTTGTTCAGAACTTTGTCAATAGAAAAATCATGGATACGGAAATGAGTATACCTACTTTGTATGTTTAGCTATTTCTTTTCTATAAATGGGTCGAGGAGGACACAATTGTACCAGTTGTGTGAAAAGGAATGGGCCATTTATTAAAATATTATTGTTAACTTTTGAGAAGTAAGTACACGAATGAATTTTTATAACTACGTGGGTGAAAACGCAGGGCGCTGCTAGTTATGAATAAGCTAAAAAGATAGTATTGCATATTTCAGCGTATTTACCTTGTGATTAAGGAAAACAGGCTCATTAAAATACATTTTTATGAATATCGTATGGATTGACTTACCTATTGACCGATTAAGTGGACCTTTGAGATTTTAATATGTCCCATGCTTCTAACAATGATTGCACGCCGGATACGCGTTATGAGACGTACGGAGTCGACATTTGACGAGGGTTCTTTGTTAAAAAGACAATTCAAGTCGTTTGCATTTATTACACCAAAGAAATTTATGTCCTTATCCTCCAATTAAAAATCTCCCAAGGCATAATCCTACATTGAACTAATCAATCAGTCCACAGACCATAGACGCTGTGCAAGAAAAATCATCTTTGAATTCTAATAACTTAGTTTAAAAGTTGCATATTGAACGTTGACTGACAGACACTTTTAATAGCAGTTTAAAGCAATTTATCAAAACATATCTTGGTTTCGCTTTAAAAACTCAAATCGCCACGAATTTAGATTTATAACATACCAATTAATAAACAAGGATTTTGGCAAGGATATTGATACAGAAGTTTAATTACATTCTTTGATTTAGCCGATACTTTTTTATTAGTTAATTGTATTATATAATTGCTGATTTCAAATACGACTACTACTCATCAATTACCCAGCTTGTTTCTGTATTGATGTAATACCTATATTAAGTTTTACGACTTACCCATTAATTAATATATAAATATGGGAATACTAGTGGGCTCCAGTGAATAGTACATAAGGTTATTTAATTTAAATCTAACGGTAGTAGTATATTGGTAAACTGTTTTTATATAAATTGTGACCGCAAACAAATATTATTGATTACATAACGGTCTTCATTGTTTTGTATATGTGCACTCAATCGCTTTCATATATTTAATAGATATTTACAATACTTAACACGAACACTACTACTAAACAATGTCTACCTATAACAAAGCAATCGATTCGACAACGAAACGTTTTAGACATAGGGGCAATCAAATCCCCACCTTTTATAGTTATTTAGATATTTAGGTACCTATTTTTTGCATAAAAGGCTGTTATTGTGATTTAACTAAGCTAGGTGACGTCACAAGTAAAAATATTATGTCATGCATTATTACGTAGGTACCTTCGTCTCGTTCTAGTATTAAATTGTTTCCAATATATTTAAGTTATTTTTTTTTAAATCACTTATCAAATGTTTCTTCGGTTTTCGCATGTTTAAATGGTTTATAATGACATCTGTTATGATATAGTTTTATCAAGTACGACAGCGGCTAAACTTTTAAAAATCGTAAAAACTTACCAAAACACTGCTACGAGAAACTTTTTAAGGGCCATCATTATCACCTGGCGTAGTCAACCCTTTCGTTATTTCGTCTGTTGTTGAAGTTTTATTAGTTTGAAGCAGAGTCGCGAGTATTATGCGTCTGTGGCGCCGCGGCGGGCGGTTGGTGGTCGGCGCCGTTTCCCGCGGCCACGGCGCGGCCCGCTCACCGCTTGGCGCGAAGGTTTGCGGCCGACAAATCTTCGCGCATGCGCCCCACGCAATCCTCAGACCACAGACCTTAAATTCTCGACCAATGAAGGTAAATGTGATCTTTGTACAGCGTTTACCGGCCCAACTATTTCACCAGCGTTGTTATAGTCTCATTAACTTTTTATCACTATCTTTCGACAACTGCCTAAATTGAAAGTTATCCTATAAATGCTATTTATCTGTTTTATTTATTTTTTTTAAATAAGAGTAAGTACATTTATGTGGGCTTAGTGAAATACAAGTAAAGATAATGGCTTATTTATTTTTATAAAAAAAATACGCTTACGCAACATACACTTTACTAAAATGATGTAATTTTTTTAAAAAGTTTTATCATAAAATACATAATACAAGAGTGCCTAGCTTTTTAAAAATGCACTATCAAATTCAATTTAAGTGTATAATTGAAAATACGATCTCGTGATCGCGTGTAATGCACGGTCCACTGGAAACATCTCTGAACCGATTTTACCTGGGGAGAGTATTAGGTGCAAAAATAAAATAACTTTCAAACACTCAAGCCTTCAAAATGCTGCCCGTGTGTAAGAAATATGTGGTTTATATTTTCAGAAAAAATACTAAATTATTATGCAACTGTAATGTATGTGTTTAGATTAGTTTATAAAAAAAAATATGACGAAGTGCTATTGTACCTAAGCTAAGATTTCGTTAATTAATGTTTAGATTAACTTTTTAAAAAGTTAACCTAGCCAAGATTAATTACTTAATCAAAAGTTAGCTTCTAAAAATAGCTAGAAAAAAAATTAAAGCTATAACTCAATCAATCCTAATAACCTCAATCTATCATAGTAAAATATAATAAGGTTCAATGTAATATGTAAGTTCTTAATAATTCGGTGTTGTAGCTTATCTTGTTTCACTATTGAACAACAAACTTGCCTACGTAATTTAATATTCTAATTTTAACTATGCATGTGAAGTAAAAAAAAAAGAAAACTACATTAGGTATGTAGGTACGAAAATAAAATTGTTGAACGCTAAAGTTCACTAGTCAAAGCCGGAGTTTTTTGAACAAACTTTTCACAGATTACGTGAAACCGTCAGTAAACTCGTGTTTACCCGAATTTTCTCTTTGACTGCCATAGCCTTTGATTTTGGTTAGTCCTTTATATTTGTCTTTGATTAGCTGCGCCATTTTCGTCATTTTACCCTTTTGCAACTTGCTCGGAGATTTCTTTATAGTTTTTAGGTTGAGTGCCAAATTATGTTCAGTGATCGGTTTCATAGGATACTTATTCATTTGTGTCTTTGTGATTGATGGGCTATTCTATTAATTTCTTGTTTGTGTCAGATCTCAAGAGGATGAAGTATGTGAGACCTTTGGGATTAAAATAATAAGTAAACCGACTATTTACTTGGACGGACATATAAATATGATAGCAGACAATTGCAACTAAGCAGCCAATAACAGTTCGCAGCAACCCCAACGCAAAACTGGGTTATGCGAAATGCAAAACAACGGCAAACGTCCTGATCCCTGAGGCGTCGCGGCTGATTGCTCCGCGCGGTCGCAACACTTGCCCCGTAATAGGATCCCGATCCGCTGAGCGATGTCCGCTATTAAGAAAATCCCTTCCATTTGATCGTGTTTAGGCACAACCAGGATTGAGATACTTGCTCGAGCGGAACTCTATAATGACGCGCATATTTGCCTCAATAATTTCAGCGCGGCGAGCGTGCCACCAACTAGGATCTTGATGATGGAATAGAACTAGAGATTGAACGTGACGCATATTTATTTATTTAATATAAGTTTATATTACAGGAGTATATGTATTTTTTCAATAATTATATTTGAATTTTGTCTCCTTTGTGTCCATGTATCGTCTAATCGAATGTGAATTGCGATAAAACTTTACCGCGTTGCAGATCAAACGCGATTTTTTTGAGTTGCGAAGTTGTGCCCAGTCTGTGTTTTTTTATCACTACATATAAATTATAAAACAAAGTCCTCCGCCGCTTCTGTCTGTCTGTTCGCGATAAACTCAAAACTACCGCTCGGATTTTCATGAGGTTTTCACCAATAGATAGAGTGATTCTTGAGGAAGGTTTAGGAACGCGTGTGGAGCCGCGGGAAGTAGTTTCCTATAATAAGGGAGTAATGATTGATAAATTGAATATTTTATTTAAAAAATTTGGGCCTCTTTTATATATCCATATTTTTTTGTTTGCACCATATAAGGTAGGTACAAATTAGTAAAATTTCAAATCATTATGTAAGTAATATGACGAGATATCTCATTTGAGAGGTTTAAATGAATAACAGCAAACTCCGAAGGGTCAAAGAAATAAGGGTATGGGGCAATTAATGCGAATTTACATTTTTTCACCAAATCTACCTTTGAGAATTTTACCGTCGTATTAAATTTCAGATTCCCACTTTACGAAGATTGATTGAAATGGAAATTTCATTTGAAAAGTTTAGAGTAAAATTATTAAACTTTTTAAAATTTAAGTCAAAAAAGTTTACATTTAAGTATAATACTTAGTTATGTAGTATTTTAAACTACACGACAAAATTTTATTGATGAAGGCTGTTAAGCTATTATCCTTGCATTATTTTTTAAATTACAAAAATATTATGTAATATGATACGATTTAATTTTACATGGGCGTGATGTTATTTCATCTGGCGTGATGTACCTGCCTATGTAAATTTTCTATAGAATTTGTTGTATGACATAACATATGAATTAAATAAACATACATAACATCGCGCCCATAATCCCCGAAGGGGTAGGCAGAGTCAAAGAAAGGGGCAGCATGCCCCTTCAACCACATTCAGCCAAAAATAAAGCCGGGCTGGGTTAGATGGAAAATTGTGAAAAAGCAGTGACAAGCGGCTAACCTGTCGCCTACACAATCACACACCCAAAACCCGATATACTTAGTCGCCTTTTACGACATGATAGGCAAGAACCACAGTTGGCATATTCTTTTTAAGTCCCAGACCAACTTGGGACAGTGGGATGGGTTGGATGGAAAGCTGTAAAAAAGGAGTAACAAGTGGCTAGCTCGTCGCCTACTCAGACACATACCCAAAAGCCCGTAAACCATTAGTCGCCTTTTACGACATGCTAGGCAAGAACACAGTTGGCACATTCTTTTTTTTATGTCCCAGATTTACATGGGACAGGTCCCAGACCAACATGGGACGATTAAATAAAGAATAATGTAATTTTTTTTAAGGGGGGTAAGGGGGAGAACGGATCTAACACCTATCCAGCCCCAACTGTCATCCTCACCTGCTCGCACTAGTAGTTCGTATGAATAGTTAGTGGCGACAGCTTCCGGGCTGTCGCGGTGCCCCCTGCTAGATAACGGACGAGGCTCTGGCGACCGAGCATTGGCGGTATAACCATACGCCCGCCCGGGCAACCGGATGGAAGAGGCTACAGCTGCCTAGGGATATAAATAGTCTCTAAAATGTCTGGCGCAGAAGGCAAGGGGAAACCACTGCGGCTACTTTCCCAAGAAAGTCACATGAGAGCACGAAGAAATGAGACACGATCGCCCTGCGAACCGATTAGCGACCGGCGCTGCGCTGCGTCCGGGGCGCGCAGTGTGAAATTGGCGACCGGCCATGACAGGGTAGGAGACCAGGCCCTCCATGGAAACTCTACTACTGGAAAATCAATCAAGCTGCGACACCTTCAGACGATAGGAACCTGGAATGTACGTGGCTTAAATTACCCAGGGAAACTTACCATATTGGAACGGGAAATAAATAGAGTTGGTGTGAACATCTGTGGTCTAAGCGAAACACACTGGAAGGGCAGCGGACATTCATTGACAGACCAACACGTCGTTTACTTTTCTGGCAACGACATTAGCAGCAGCAACGGTGTGGGATTGCTAATACCGATAAGTCTGAAAAATTGCGTAATGGGTTACGAGCCGGTAAGCGATCGAATTATCAGCGTTCGGATAAAAGCATCACCGATGCATCTCAATATCGTTCAGGTATATGCCCCTACCTCTGCCGCAAGTGACGAGGTAATCGAGAAGTTTTACTCCGAATTGGAATCAACCATAGCGAAGGTACCTAATAGAGAGCTGTTGGTCATCCTAGGAGACTTGAACGCTAAGATCGGAGAAAATGCTGACCAGATAAGCAAATGCGCCGGAAGATTTGGGCTCGGAAAGCGAAATGAACGAGGTGAACGCTTATTACAATTCGTTTCAGAGAATGACATGCTAATTGCGAATAGCCTTTTCCAACACCACCCTCGGAGGTTGTACACATGGGTATCGCCTGATGGAAAGACTCGAAACCAGATCGATTACGTCATGATACGTTCGCGATGGAGATCATCCATAACAAATGTCCATACATTACCTGGGGCTGTTTGCGGGTCTGACCACCAGCTTTTGATCTTGAAGCTAAAGCTCAAACTGACGGCAGCCAGAATCATCAGGGAAACGAAGAAACTCGAAGTGAAAGATGCTTTGAGATTCCGTTCGATTGTGGAACGAAATTGGTCACAATGGTCGGAAGCTGACTTGGCTAACGAAACAGCCGACGCACTATGGGACCGCGCTAAGTCACTCATCGTTTCGGCTGTCTCGGAAGCAACACCACCAATTCGAATCCCCAAAAAACAACATTGGATGACTGATGAAACCTTCAAACTTGTCGAAAAACGCCAGAAGATGAAAGCAGCGGGAGCAGATATCAAAGATCTTAATAAAATTTCAGCACAGATACAGCTTAAATGCAGACAAGATCATAACAACTATCTGCGCAGTATTTGTACAGAAATAGAGGCACATTCAGACAAGTACCAGTCTAGAGATTTGTACCACAAGATCCGTCTCATTACAAAAGCGCTGCCGTCTAAAACCTGGGCTATTGAAGATTACAATGGCCAAATAGTTACTGAACTGGACAAGATTTCGGAAGTTTGGAGGAGCTACTGTCAGTCTTTGTTTGAAGATCCTCAGTCGCAAAATTTTACATTTACGGAGCCTACGAATGATTTGTTAGAGCCTGGTATCCTTGAATCAGAAGTAAGAGCCGCTATTCAACATCTTAAGAATGGGAAAGCCACAGGGAAAGATGCCATCCCAATCGAAACTATTCGAGCAATGGGAGAACATGGCTATCTTATCTTCTACACCATCTGCAACAAGATATGGCTCACAGGCAAATGGCCCTCAGAATGGGCCCACACAGTTTTCATTCCTCTGCATAAAAAGGGTTCAACAAAGAAATGTGGCAACTTTCGACTCATTGCCCTAATAACACACGCAAGTAAAATAATGCTGCATATTATAAACGAACGACTGAAAGCATATTTGTCCAGAGAAATTGCGCCAGAACAAGCCGGTTTTATAAAAGGCAAGGGAACCCGGGAGCAAATTCTTATCGTTCGTCAAATTATCGAAAAGGCTCGAGAATTCAACAAACCGACATACATATGCTTTGTTGATTTCTCCAAAGCGTTCGACTCGGTGAAATGGCCAATGCTGTGGAAAACACTACTGGAAATGGGTACACCACAACATCTCGTACACCTGCTCAGGGGACTCTACGAAGGGGGAACGGCGTCGGTGCGGACAGATGACCTCTTCTCAGATAATTTCTATCCAAGTGCAGGTGTCCGACAAGGATGCATAATTTCACCCTTGCTCTTTAACATCTACACCGAGCTTATAATGCGAATCACTCTCGAAGACTGGACCGATGGTGTTGTAATTGGTGGATACAAGATTTCGAACTTGCGATACGCAGATGACACCACCTTATTTGCGAGTAGCGCCGACCTCATGCAGGGATTACTTCACAAAATGGAGCGCGTAAGTCTAACGTTTGGATTGAGGATTAACCGATCTAAGACCAAGATTATGATCGTGGACCGCGTCAATGAAAACCTGCCAGAGGTTACACAGATTGCGAACTGCGACGTGGTACAAGCCTACGTATATCTTGGGGCCCTGATCTCAAATAACGGTGGTTGCGTAGACGAAGTCAAGCGTCGTATGGCCATAACCAGAACCGCGGTGGAAAAATTAAAGAACGTGTGGAGAAATCGCAACATCACCAAAGCCACCAAAGTCAAGCTCATGCGAACGCTGATATTCCCAATCTTCCTTTACGCTGCAGAGACGTGGACAGTGCGTGAGTTGGAAAAGGGGAAGATAGATGCTTTAGAGATGTGGTGCTGGAGGAGGATGCTCGGCATATCGTGGACGGAGTTTCGCACCAACGTGTCTATACTCCAGGAACTTGGCGTCACAAAGCGTCTATCGACCATAGTACAGACACGCATACTGCAGTACTTTGGCCATGTCTCTAGACGTGATAACAACTCCATAGAACGGCTGGTCGTGCAAGGAAAAGTAGAGGGAACCAGATCACGCGGCAGATCACCTATGCGCTGGACTGATCAAGTGAAATCCGCAGTGGGAAAGCGCGTGTCAGACTGTACCAGACAGTCTGCAAACAGAGAAAGATGGCGGGAGATTGTGATGAAAGCTGTGTCTACTAACGTGGACGCCTCAACGTGACCACGACCGCTCTGTCAAGAGCGAATCGACAGAGAAGAAGAATTTTTTTTAATGCGTCAAATATATGTGTTACTTATTTATGTAGCTACATACTGCTACATACGACTATAGCCTTTAATACAAGACTAAAATTATACATGTTTGCTAAAATCAGATCCATGTCGGGTTCTATCTAAGCCACCAATATCAGTGATCACTCGCGCTGGATACCAATCAAGGCCCGTATCTTATCAGATTGTCTAAACTAGAGAATTTCATTTATTATCTATGGGTAGCTTTTATTTATTTCTGCCGTTTTTCCTCATATTTCCTGTGTGGCTATTTTGTTAATGGCAGATTTATAACACACACGTTTCATAGCCACAGCTCAAATGGTCGTCACATTATGGTGGTATTTTTGCTTCATGATAGCGACATTGTCATGGAATGCATCTTCCGGTTGTGTTTATAACCTATTTTCGTGACTTCCGCAGTTTAACGAGCTTCTGAAGTTTGCTAAGTTGTGTACACTTAGAAAAAAAATTACAAGTTACTTAATACATAGGTAAATTAGGTGGTCTTTATTTACTTTATACGGCTTTATAATATACTATATATAAAGCCCCTTTATAATAAACTCATAATTCTTATATTAAATATATAAAAAAATATATTTAGAGCATAGAAACAGAACAGAACCTATTTTGTATCTATATCTACCTATTTCATTTGCTTATGTATTTTTAACAGAAAGATACGACGAGAGAAATATCCATCTGTCTGTTATATTTTCATGACAATAATGAATACTCTAGAGCATTTTATAAACACCCTACGGTTGTTCACTAAAAACACCAAAGTGCCGAAGAAACGTTAGAAAGTTCATCCAATCTCCGACCACATTTGGCTAGGCGGGCTGTGACATATGATCTTATCTTCGAGACACATTTGGTGATATTAACCAATCAGTGGAAACTCGAAGTCTAACGATATGCTCGCTTCGATGGAACGTATGCAGCGGTTGCCTCGGTACTGAAACCTTAATGTGCTTTTGTATGTAAATTCCATTCGGAGGCTCTTGTGGCCCTTGCAAATTGTTTCAGTGCGTGGTCGTACCTACCTAACAGACGTTATGAATATATTTATGAAGGTTTTGCATCTGAATTTAATAAGATAGTATGAGCATAATAAGTTCGCTTCAAGTAGTTGGGTATAGTATTATAAATTGTTGTGTGAAAACAGAGCACAAGATAAGAGACTAGCTATTCTTTCCCGGCGTTGTCGCTCGGGTGAATTCGCGGATTATCTTAGCCAGGTATAGGCCATATCAGTGTACTTATCAGTATTCCTTTTCTTGAATCACGGAGAGACAAAGAGTAGAAACAATCAAAGTGTTTCTTAATAAAATAAAAGAAGAAATCAAACTCTTCAGCTGTATGGTCAATATTTACTCCTAAAGTATTCTGCAAATGCACTACGCTGTCAATTTTTATACGCGTCTAGAGCTCGAACATATTCGAGTGATATTCATTGGAGCGAATGGCGCGAGACGCGGACGCGAGTCACGTGACCTGTGCGCCGACATGACCTATGAGATGGAAACCTGCACAGCCGAGCGGTAATACACGTCTTAAAACAATGATATTTGGATGTGGTTACTAGTGGAACTCGATGATTCGAGTAATAAATGGACTTCAACGTTACGGACGCCTCTAAAGCTAGTTGAATTTAATTTAGTTTTAAATAGTGTTGCAAAACTATCGGTAGTTGACCTCGAAAAATAGTTACAAAGCGATAGAACTATCGATAGCATCGACAGTATCTATACTATCGATACTGTATTCACCGTACTATTTCAATAAAGTTTTTTCATGAAGACACGATTTTCATTTACTTGCCAAAGGCTTCAATATTCAATATACACACGCCCTCCGTCACTTTGTCAACAAATAGAGAGGTGTGACAGACGGTCAGACAGCTCTGCCATAACAATGGGGTTCCGGTTGAACCCGAACTCTACGGACCGCACCACAAAATCTTTCTTACAATAATTCGTAGGTACTCTTAATTCATATTCGAGATGAAAAGGTATATCTGATGTCACTAACAGCTGATGGGGAGGGAGGTTTTAAGCGTCACTTCTGCTATTCTGATCGTTACCACCTGTTTTAACAATAAATCCATATTATTTCATTTAGATAAAAGAAATTGTCTCTTGGTTTCTTACCTACTAACGTGCTTCATACACATTGAACAGAGCCTAGTATGAACACCAAGCCATCAATTTATTCTACACAAAAATGTAATAATCCAAATCAACAATGGTTATTTTGCCATTTGCCTTGATTTAAAACTCATTATTTGAGAAAATATAATATGTATTCATAAAACGTTTTCCACTATGCGAAAATAAATTCCCTCAGTGTCGCGTTTCCGTAAGATGTCCTGTACCTAAATTAAAGTGACACCCTCAATGCTCAAGAAAAATCACAGATTCAGTGAGGCAAAGGAAGAGAGATAGTACTCAAGAGACCTAGAGCATCAAAGCAATATTGATTTAAAATAATTGGGCGGTAGTAAAAAATAAAATATGTATCTCGATGACAGTCTATTACTTTCCGACTTCAATAATAACTAATAAATCTTCCTTAGTTCTCACCTTTACAAAAAATAAATTGAAATTGGTCAAGCTGTATAGTGAAATAGATACTCATATCGTATGTAAATATCTTACTCACCATAGTATTGTACATATAACAACGAACAGTGGCCTCACAAAACTTAAATATTAGATATTAACATCCAGACACAGAACAAATACAAGTATTCACCATAACGAACCCACAACTTTTTGCGCATAGGACTGGGTCATTACCGATGGCGTCATCGTGTGCCGAAGTAAATAATACTTATCGTGTTTAGTACCGTCAGTGTTATTCCTAGCAGTAGTTAGATCTGCAGTAAGGGCGGCGTGCGTGCGGCACGTCTCTGTTAAATCGCCGTCATTACAGCCCAATCCCGCGGCGGCCGCTACACATTCGGTGAAGACGCCTCTCAGCGTTGATATCGCGGCTCTACTTCACCCGGGACATGGGTTGCGCCTTTTATGTTCACCAAAGGTCAATATCTTAAGATCTTTTTGTCACGAATAACACGTTTTGTTTTTTATTTCGATTAGGCATAACAATAATACTCAAGTAACATCGTCATTTTCGTAGAATCTAAGTCAAAGTAAAATAATTTCGGTCAAATATATTATCAAATAATAAATCTGACAGATATTTAATTGATGACTCCGAAATAATTTTCAATTTCAACAAGAATTTGACTATAATAGTACTATTTTTTAATTTATATTTCTTTCTGCTATACTATATTTATTAATTAATATAATCTGTTTGTAATGTGTTTCTGTTAATACTATATGCCGATTTTTCAATTAGTACCGTATTAATTTAAAAACAAGAGCCAACATTTGGAAAGCAGAAATCACAAAAAACTCGTAGATCTTTAAGAAATCGTAGCACACATACTACGTAGCACTTCACGACGGATGCTACGACCGGTGCTACAGATTGCTACGACGCAATCTCGATGGCCACGAGTGTTAGCACTCATTCTAATTGCGGTCGCCAGAGCTGTCGGTGTCATCGAGTCAAACACGGCACTCAACATTATTGTTGGTATGTAGGGTAACCTGAGACAAAGAAATGCCACTTCTTTTTCCTTGACGCTCATAACACCCATAATTTTGTCTTAGAGCCGCTTCTACGACGCAGCGGAGCGTTGGGCGTAGGACGTACACAAGTGTACCTATGTATAACACTGTCCGTTATTATTTTCATCTCGCAGAATGTTATTCATCAATAACTAATAAAAGTTTCCTTTTAGTACCTAGTATAGTTTCTAACTGTATTTTATAGCGTTTTAGTCAATTATCAATAATATTGATATTACAGACATACAGAGTATTATATGTCATAATTGGTTTTTAGCATGTCAACTATTTGAGTGAATAACTATTCGCATATGGAATATAAACTGTTTTTTTAGCTTATAATACCTGTACTAGTTGACGTGGAAAAAGATTAGAGAAAATAGGATTTGGGTCGAGCTTACGATTGGCGGAGTACTGAGCTGGTTCGGCGCTTACTAATATCGTTTGCCGTTTAAGAATCGAATTGTACAGTACGAGCTTATTTTATTTTTGTTGTTTATACGACATGGAGAAAAATATTTTCACATTGTAACTGTATTTACGATGAAAAAGGATTAATTATAAATAGGTTTGTACCTACTAACAGCTTTATGTATGCTCGATGTTTATGTTGATGTACCTACTGAAAATATGTAGTGCCGTTTTTATATATAATATAACACACTAAGAAATAGTCTAAGGATTAAAGTCTAAAGGCAGACAGAGCAGAATACGCGGCAAAAGCTCGTAATAAACTTTCAGTTGGAATCAATTTAAAACACCTATGTACGATTTCATCGATATCCGGCTTTATTTAGTCGGCTTACGAGACTTAAAGGATTTTCAAGCCTTTAATAATAAATAAATCTCTAATGGTAAAATTTTCAAAGGTGTCACTTTTTTTCTGATGTACCCACACAATAGCGACGTAACTGGATTAACAAGAAAGTTAAACAGTTGACAGTTCGTTAAGGCACATCGGTCTAAATATAGTTATAAGTTTAGTTAGTCATAAATATCACATTTCGATCTGTCCTTTCCATTCATTGTTTACGCTCTTAGTACCTACTTCTTAAAAATCGCATAAGTGCGAATTTTGATGAATAAGATAATTATATTGTGGATTTAGTTCCTTAAGCTAATAGAGTTCAAAAGCCCCCCTAACATTCTGAACGAATATGAAAAGTTCTTAGTTTTATTTTGATAGCTATCACTTGTTTTGATCTCTTTTCAGCGAGTGGGCCTAAGCTTCTTAAAAGTATTGACTGACAAGTTCCCCAGTTTACACGGTACTAGTAAACAGGTTATCACACGCGTTTCATCCCAAGCCGTATGCGGCTCTAATCTGCAGGGCGGACGTGGCGCGGCTGCCGGCAAATAACTTCCGCGGCGCACGCCTGCATCGCCTGCACCCGGTGTGTCACTTTTTACGGAGAAAATTCAGGACAATCGGTCGTCGAGCAAAAAGAAAGGTTGCAAGACTGAACGCTGCGTAAGAGAGGCTAGTCGAATCTTCTACTAGCATTCTTTAGAGTAATACTTCAGTGCTATTAGTATGTAGCCAAAACAAATTAAGCTATCCTTCCAACATGCGAGTTGCGAGTCTAAAATCGGAACCGATTTATTACTTCGATTTGTGGCTTTTACTGCAATAGGGACTATCCCGACACAATCACGACGGATGGTAACGCTGTTTCAGCCCGATGTGGCTCAGCGGGTCACGTGTGCATTTTGCCCCAATCGAATGTTCTGTTCCGTGTTATACGTTCTACATGCCTTAAGTGAAGTATTGCCAATCCCTTCGAGGATAATGTAATAACAAATGTAAAATTAATTTAACAACAATACTACAAATTATATACAACTAGGTAAACATAATTACAAAAAACCTGTTCTCAAATAAATATAAAATATATTTGGAAAGGCGGGTGTGAAATATTCTTAGTACATCTGATTTACGTTCCTTAAAGTAAAAGCAGGCCGGTTAAAATCTTAGTGATAAGGGCGTTCACGTTATACTATATGGCATAAACAATAAGTACAAATGAATAACGAAACAGTAAAGTGGTACACAAGAAGTGGTGAAGTAGACTAACAAACATTATGAGTTTTTATACTAGTGATCATATTTTGATATGAAGTACGGGTTTGAAAACAAACGTGTACTTATTATATGTGGCTGTTTAAATATATGTATATTGAACTTTTTACGATGCAACATCATAATTTTTTTTTTGCTTTGGACCACTGCTAGTTACAAATTTTTGTTTAATTTGGCATAGGTAAATGCGATACAAATAAAAGTGTAGGTACCTAGAGTTAAATTGTTAATAAGATGAAGGGAGATTTCAAAGAGATTATAAAGAATTTTGAAAGCATTAATAGAAAAATATCGGACAACATCACATACATTGATCTGTTTCCGAGCTAAGTAGCTTAAGCACTTTTGTTACGGATATCAGAATCAACAGTGGTATTACAAATAAATACTCAAATAAGTATTAGATATTGACACCCAGATATACAACAAACACGAGTATTGATTATACGAATGTGTGTCCTGAGTAGGGATCGAACCCACGACTCTCGGCGCATAGGACAGGACCACTACCGAATGCGCCATCGGGCCAGACAACTAGTGTGTTCTCATTAGTCATATCGTAAGTACTTACATATTGTCCCGTAAGTCAGTGTAAGTGCGAGATCGGTCTGAAGATCACACTAGATTTTGCACATGATTCCTTCAATAAGTCATAAAAGTGGAGACTTTTTGCTTAAAATATATTATGAGGTGTAAATGTGATCGTCAAAAGACACTTTCATTTTATAGCAGGTAATTTGGAAACTTTGCCTATCTTGACGACTAAGTAATTTCGGACCAAATAAAGCTGTTAGTTTTGGAATCTTACAGTTCAAGTGGTTCTCTCGGTATCAATTATCGAGTTACCCCGATGTTGAATTAGTCTCTCAACTAATTGAAAGTGTGAGAAAATGGAAAAAGTGACTAGAAGCAAAGTAAATCGGCAGCGTCCTTACGAGTCGCGGAGACGAGTCGCGTGCGAGAAACGCGACACGCGTAGCGCACGCGCGACGCCACTCCGTGCACCGCCGCCGCCGCGGCCGCTCCTGCCACAGGCGCCGAGATCGCGCGCGCGATAGCCCCGCGGGTGATGGTATCGGCGTGAGCCAGTGACTCGTGAGTGACATGAGTGCGCGTCCGAGTGGTGGCGGTGCAGCGCGCCGGCGGAGGTGAGCGCGATGCGCCTGCCGCGCGCCCCCGCCGCGCGCGCGCGCCTCCCGCCTGCACGCGCACCGACTCGCGTTGACGCTGACGCTCATGCTGCCCATTGTGATTACACTAGCGCAAGCACAGTAAGTACGCAACACACACAACTTTTAAAACTTTTTGGAAGTCCAGCAAAGACTTGTAAAAAGTTTCCTTAACAGTTTTGTGATATAATATGCTGATCCTAAGGAAATGAATAAGTGATTTTGGATATTTCTTGAGTCCAATAAGTTTGAAAAGAAGTGATAAAATAAATTTTATTCTGTTTTTTTCGGGAGGGAAACAAAGTAGTCTTTGACAATGGTAAAAGTTCTAAATTTATTTTCCTAATATTGAAATATTGATTTTCGAATAGATTTCTTGGAATAGATGTCTAAAAGAATAGTGTAAATAAAATAATCTACTGTTTTATTACCAAATACCCATTGATATATTGTATGTATATATCTAAATCAACTACGTTATTCATACTTGATAACAAAAAATTATACGTAAGTGACAATTGTAAAGCAAAAGTTTTTTAAGTGTTTAAATACCCAATCATAACATTTAAATAATAGAACAAGCTCTCATGAAACTCAATCATTAAAAAATAATTATTCAAACACAAAAGAAAAAAATAGAACTGAAGGCTGAGAAATTCATTAGAATTTTGTACTCACTGCACCTATATTCCAATGAAATCTATCACTTACAGTGCTAATGCACTGACGAGTGATGGATTTCGATTTGGTTCGCAGTTTTTAAAGTAATAAATTATTCTTAGCTTTAGTATTGTTGGGTTACTTCATACTCTGTTAGAACAAAGAATTTGAAACATTATCACACAACTGGCGTTGAACTAACGGGTATTCTCTGGTTTAGGCGCTAACCGCAACCGAATAACTTCGATGTTTGCAAAGACATACCGCGGCCGTCGGCCACGGCACCGAGGCGAAATCTCGAATTTACACAAAACCCCATAGCCTGACCCAATTATGCTACCTTTACATTAATTATGAAATATTACAACAAATATGTTGATTATTAATATTTCATATTCCTATACTTACTATTATAACATTTGGAATAAGTAATTTTTTTTATGAACTAACGGTGTATGTTGCATTGTTTTTTTTAAGCGCACGGTAATAAATATTTATAAGCTATTATCTACAAGATAAAAAAGTATGGAGATGCTAAACTGATTAATTATGCCTCTTTCATCTCGGCTGCGTCTGATATCATAAAACTAAGAATATTCTTAGATACTCCAACAAATACTTTACCTTGACAAGCACTTGTAAAACATTTTTTTCTTACTTTGTTATAGGTATTTTTGGTACAAATTTCATAGATAAGATTTGTTTCTGATTTAATTAATTAAATGCGCATTTTTTTTAAAGCTCGTAATTCATTTGGGTATGTCCGACACATCAAAATGTTCGTATTGTACGATACGTACTTAATTGGAAATTCCTAGGATTAATACCTGGGTGGGCATAGAGACGTGGACTAAATTACTGTTTCAGTTATGCCTAAACAATGTGAATAATTGAAGTGCTGTAGGTACATAATCGCATCTTTCAGCGGCATAAAGTGGCAATTAGTACAAATATTACAAAATAATAGAAAGCTTTTTAGTTTTGCACAATATAACTGAATCATCAGTGTTTATACGCAAATTTCCAACGATGAAAAGCTACACCAAATATTAAATGGTTACTGTCTTTCTACAATCTTCAATCAACAATCTTCGACCTACAATCTTAAAATTTTTCGAACGTTTATCCCGGACGGATCCGTGATTATAGTATTTACGTTATTTTTTGCAATTTAGAGCTCTTAAAACAAATGCATAAGGAAAATCATGTATTTAACTCATAAATTATAATACAAATGTTTTAAAGTGTATCATAGAAATATTGTCCACCACAACAAACATTCTAATTCTTATCTTGACAAGCTCGATGGCTCATTCGGCGACCCTGCCCCATGCGCCAAGAGTTGTGGGTTCGATCCCCACCCAGGACAAATATTCGTGTGATGAATACTTGTGTTTGTTCTGTGTCTGGGTGTTAATATACAAAATTTAAGTATATATTTGTAATACCACTGTTCATTCTGATATCTGTAACAATCGGTACCAAAATATCAATGTATGTGATGTAGTCTATATTTATTTATTATTTATTAATATTACAGCTTTTTAAGGATGTGTGTTAATCTAAATATTTATTTCATACTTTTTCTATAGTAAACGATCATAAACAACAATACAAATGTTTCTATAACGCGATAGGAGCAGAAAAAAATAATCCCTAAAAATTAAATGTATCAAAAATGATGGCACTATAAACTATCATGTCTCACCCATGCTTGCATGGGTAGAAGCTTATATACCTTTAGTTCGTATCGTACTTGTAGCGATCTAAACATTAAGGTGTACAATACGTTTTATGTGTTAGCGGCGAGCGAATTTCGGCCGTCGATCGGCTGGAAAACGTCACACACACTGTCACTCGGATCCTGGACGGATACGACATTCGGTTGCGGCCCAACTTCGGCGGTGAGTACCTCGTAGTATACATGTTGAAAGGATTGGTAGTTGGCAGTAGGTATAATGTTAAATTCATTTTGTTTTTGCCGTATCAGCATCAGGAGCGTGTATTTTAAAAATATAAGTATTTTGTAAAATTTTTTGATATTACAAGTGAAAGTGAAGCTTGTTAAAGAGCTTTTTTTACTTTAAACGACTTTATTCTTATTCAAATTCTCTTTATTTATATAGGCTTCAAAAAAGCACATAGTCAATATGTACAGAAAAGAAAATATTACCACCGGTTCGGAAGGTAGACTCTATCGAGAAGAAACCGGCAAGAAACTGTTTTAAATGCCAAAGTTTACAATATTGTAATTAATCATTTACATTTACAAAATAACAGCACTGCAGGAGAACACTTCATTATAAAGTAAAACATATATGCTTGTCATTTAAGAACTCTTTAATCTTATAGTAGCCCTTATATTAGCACTCATTAAGAACGCTTTAATGTACAATTGAACTAAGGTCAAGGTAATGCTAATAGACTTTCTGGAAGTTTATTAAATATTTTAATTCTTAGACCAATAAATTAATTACCACTCTTTTGGAGTCTATGGTTTGGAATAGCAAGTTTGTGCTTATTTCTGGTATTAAAACTATAAGTGTTTGCCTTTTTAGGAAATAGTTAATGTTTTGTGTATAGGATATACATAATACAATTTAAAATTAATTCTTTGAAAAAATCTTTAAGAGAGTCACGTGGTCTAAGGCCGTATATGGAGATATATTACATGCTTAGGTTTTAAGATTTTAGTATTGCCTTTGGAGTATTTTCAGTGCACTGACAATGATTTACAGTTTTCATTTAGTACAGTAAATATGTCACGTACTTATGTTATTTAGTTTTACTAAAGCAAGAATAAACAATTAACTTAATCTATATATTTAACTATAATTTTCTAATAGTATGCAATATAGGAGCTTGTCAAAAGTACAAATTAAGCCTTTATCTTTACACAGTATCATAGCAAATATTATCAGCGGTAGAAGACCATAGAAATTTAGTAGGTAATATCTAACTGTGCAAAGACAAGCTCCTCAAATATCAACGCGCTCAACATACCTCGGCACACACGCCGGAGTGCAATATTATCCCAGTTTCGCATGCATCGGGCATAAGGAGGCTGCGGTACGTGGCGTGCACGTTATTGCAATCCCCGGACCATAAAGATGCAATATGTATCGGAGTCGGGCCCGTGATTCGTCAGCGGTACACTCGGATGCATAAAATGTTATTGCTTTCAGGCGACCCTCTGTACGTGGGCATGGACTTGACCATCGCCAGTTTTGATGCGATTTCGGAAGTTAATATGGTGAGTTTGAGATTAAATTAATGATAGTTACTAGAGAATCGTTATCGTTATCGTTGTCAATAATTGATAGCAGCTTTTGAACATTTAAACAATGCCAATTCAGTGTCGTGATCATTGCCTTGAAGTCTACCTTATGACTAACACCTAACGTATTGAAATAAATACAACATTATCAGCTAGAATTTGTTTGATGCTCAATAATTGAGATGATGTTATTTATTCTACGTTATACGTCAAAATATATTATAAATTTTATTACTATTATGACGTCTTTGATAATTTTAATTGCCTATATAAACATTTACTTTATAACGTATAGGTGCATAAATGCAGTTATCGTCAGTTATAGACAAAGATTAAAGAAAATTAAATAGTGTGATCTAAGACATGCACTAACCCATGTATATAGATTGGCGGTAGACCATTTTTGAGATAGTTTACTTAGTTACACATCCGACGGTTATGCCTAAATAACAACTTCAATATTTTATACATTCATAACATATAACATCACGCCCACAATCCCTGAAGGGTTAGGCAGAGTCAAAGAGGTAGCAGTCCACTTTAACCACATTCAGCCAAAAATAAAACTGGGCTGGGTTAGATGCAAGTGGCTAGCTTGTCGCCTACACAATCACATACCCAACACTCGATATACCATTAGTCGCCTTTTACGACATGCTAGGCAAGAAACACAGTTGGCACATTATTTTTAAGTCCCAGACCAACACGGGACAATGGGCTGGGTTAGATAGAAAATTGTGAAAAAGTAGTGACAAGTGGCCAGCCCGTCGCCTACACAATCACATACCCAAAACCCCATATACCATTAGTCGCCTTTTACGACATGCTAGGCAAGAAACACAGTTGGCAAATTCTTTTATAGTCCCAGAAATGTATGGTATGTAAGTATATAAACACTTACATACTACATCACTTTTAAGACTTAATATACTATTAAGAAATAATATTTCATACCTTAATGTATATTAAATAACGCACGCGGTTTCATTCGCATAGAATTCAGTTTGCAAAATTTACTTCGGAAATTGACCGTTATTCCAGCGAAAATTTGCTTTTGGTAGGACAAGCCCAATATGAATTTCAAATTTCATTTAAATTCGTTCGGTAGTTTTCGCTTGAAAGAGTGATAAGCATCCATACTTCAATCTATCTTCACATATTTTACGTCTACAATAGCTGTAGTAATAAAAATCGCTACTATGTTTTAATGTAGAGTAATTTATCATTATTTGTGGATTACCTGATTTCCAAACTCTTATAGGCGTTTTTATATACACGTTTTTACATGCATAGTAACGTATGTGCTTTGGTTAATGAAGTAAATCAGGTTGCTCTGTTCTTATTATACAAACATTTTTAGTAAGTACACAAAAATTGCCAATAATATTCAAACCGATGCTCTAACACAGAATTAAGTTGATAATAGTGAAGTGGTCTACTTCCAAGAGGAATTGCATACCAAAATCAAGTCATGCTCTGTTCCAAAGTAAATAGTTTGTGTAGCAAGCCACTGTCACCAATTTGAAACGCTTAAGGAAATATCTGCACGTTATGTACATGTCCCACCTAGCATAACAAATTCCTCAGCACATTCACGTAGTCGAGATCAAAGGTTGATGGATAACGCTCGCCTCGTCCCAAATCACCGACCTTGGGCGTGTTCGAGATCCGCTTAGGATGTTTTCGGGTCATATCAAGGACCCCTCGAGCAGGTCGTCCATCGTAATTCATTAAGCTTTTAATAGCATCGGAAAGAGAGCAAGGCCGTCACTTGACACACATCGAGTCGCCGGTGACCGAGGGGCGGAGTGCTGACTCGCCCAATCGATGGTAGCCTTTACTCCGCGCCGCCACTCGCCGCCTTCGGCTCTGAGGTCGCCGCCCACTCATTCTAAACTACGAGTATGTATACGATACATGGCTATGTGCACGCGTAAATAAAACACATGTATATAGTCAGACTTTAGTGCTGCGTTGAGACTACAAATACGGGGTACATAGTGCAACAAAATTGTGCAAGTGCATTCCTTTATCCGCATGAGATTTTATTATAATTGAATATCTAATGTGAATAGTATTTAGTAGATGTCTTCAAAAGAATACCACATAACAGTTAAATTTACATTTTCCGTGTCACAAGCCTGCGTAGATTACAAAATAATGCAGGAGCATTTAAAGGGAGGGTTTCTTTTAATTTCAAATCAAGTAAAAGCTTTATCCAATCACAAAGACCGCAGACCGCATTACGTAAATGAAGATTATTCTGAAAAACGTCTCTTTCAGGACTACACAATAACGCTTTATCTGAACCAGTACTGGAAAGATGAAAGATTGGCCTTCGGTCTGCCGGACGAAGTCCTCACGTTATCGGGAGACTTCGCTGATAAGATCTGGGTACCAGATACGTTTTTTGCTAATGATAAGAATAGGTAAGTATGTAAATGTGGTATTTGTCTATATAATTTAGAATTAGTTTATTTTGCGCAACATTATTGTTGCTGGTTGAAGATTTTCGATATTTGTTGAAAGAATAGTACAAGCATAAGTATAAGTGAATTTTAAATGTTATGTTAGGTTATAGAATTATTGAGCATTGGTTGTCGGTTGAACGTTCTTAAAAATTATCAAATCAGTAAAAATATCTAGGGGTCACAACAAATTGATTGTGTCAAGTAAGTATTATAAATTGCCTGATAAACTTGCAGTTCCCTTAATCAAATCTTAAACCTGACTTTCAAAATTTACTATACTGAGCCCTTCTCCCGAATTTCTAAAATTCGGTTTGGAAATACTCCCTTTTAGCTTTGCAGGGCAACATGTTAAGCTTTTTTAGCGCTTCTGAGCACTGCTGCATAATGCTAAATCATGTCTTTGTTTTAGTTTCCTTCACGACGTAACGGAGCGCAATAAGCTGGTCCGGTTGGGGGGCGACGGCAGCATCACGTACGGGATGCGCTTCACCGCCACTCTGGCCTGCATGATGGACCTGCACTACTACCCACTCGACAGCCAGAACTGCACCGTCGAGATTGAAAGCTGTGTGACTCTTATACTTTTAACAGGACTCGTTGCTTTGCTTGAGCCCGAGCCGACCATGGATCCCAGTCTGCATTCCACGTCATGCATCCATCGACGATACTTCTGACACTACACGATCAGACGCGCTTTTGTGATGCTTTGCTTCGAACGTCGACCGCTAGTTATTAAATTCCTGTCGTACCTTGCGCTAACAGTCATGATCAAAATCGACGTTCATCGTTATCCATATCATTTACAATGAATTGTGATTACAGCACATGAGTCTTTAATTGCAAGATTCCATACAACGTTTGCTTACTGAGTATAAAGAACTGCTTTATGTATTTTCCATTTCTCTCTCTTGCTATATGCTTGCACACCTTTACCAATTGAATGTCGTATATGTTTATATTGAAAATCCTTGAAGTGATTAATTAAGTAGGCACACCTACCAATTAACTTACAGTTAAAGCATTTTTAACCAAATTATTAAAACAAACATTCGTACGTATCACATTCGGAGTGTATCACAGACAGTGTATTCCAAACATTAGACAACTCCGTTATTCTGTTATTTCAAACACATTATTCCAAAAATAATGTGTTTGAAATAACAGTTGATATCTGAGTTAAAAACGATTTTTAAAACGTCTTAAACTGACACTTAGACCCTGCATAGATTGAAACATTTCAATGAAGGATTGTTTAATTCTGATAAGATTAACTTGTAACGATATACTCAGTTACTGTAGAGTGTAGGCACATCACACAGCAGGTAGTAAGCAAGTCAGCATGCTAACATACCTCCACCTGGTACAGATGGGTACACGGTGTCAGACGTGGTGATGTACTGGAAGGAGACGCCCGTGCGAGGAGTGGAGGACGCGGAGCTTCCGCAGTTCACCATACTCGGACATGAAACTAATGACAGGAAGGTAAGATAAATAGGATGTTATAGAAAAATGGAATCTTACTCTGTACAAAAATAATATTTTTAAAGAAGTAGGTAGGCAAGAGATTATGCTAATATGTTCACATGATGTGTATTTTGATGTTAAAAAGACAAGTATATAAACTATGGGCAAGTCCAAAAATATTTTTAATAGTATGATTGGTGTATGTTAAGCATTTTGAGAAGGTATAGGTAAACATTCAGGCCTCTGTTACTGTTTATGTAGTAACATCCGAAAGAAAGCCGAAAGCAATTTTTTAATAACAATATGTTGACGCGTTACATAGTCCAACTTTATTTAGAAATTGGCAGTATTTTATCATAAAATATAAACGTGTTGCATAAAATTCATCCGCAAAAGTATGTAGTTGCATTGTGAATGTACCATTTTCTAGCTTTTATTTATTACTTATTTTCATATACGATTGTAAACTTAATGTTTAAACAATTTGGTCTAAATATCTACACTTTAGCAACCAATGAATTTTAGATCTTCCCTAAAATAGCAAATTGGCAATCACCGTTTCCAATTAGTGAAAAAAGTCTACGTAAGTTTACTTAGACCGTAGTTTTAGAACTAGAATTGAATTTCGAATGGGATCTTTCTATACAGACCAAAAAAATTTAGCTAAAACCAACTCGGTTTTAGTTTGTAAATAGTTTGATTTTTCTCATGAAAGTCTACCTTATCCTCAAAGTGTGGAATTTATATTAATGAGATAGGTGTAAGTGAGGTTAACAAAAATGACAATATTGTACGGGACTAATTACGCTAATTAATAAAAAATATTTAAACTCAAATATTTAATTAAAAAAAAATACTGTAAAGCTTTCTAAATTCGTGGACGGAGTTTGACCACTCTAACACTAACAATAATAATAATAATGTCCTCCTAACCGATATCGGTTACGGCGGCCAATCTCAACGAGGATTAGCCATCTGCGCAGAAGATATTATAGTGCACAAGTGTGTGCGCTAACACAGGTGCATTCTCTATTCCTTCACTCTCATAGTCCGGTAAGACGGCAATTCGACATGACCGGAGAGAGGTCAGGCGCAGGACCAACGGCTTAACGTGCTTTCCGAGGCACGGCGGTGATTAAATTAAACTTCCTGACTCCGGGCTGTTACTGAGTAATTTGGATATTGAAAGACCCAGCCACAAATTTTTGGCCCGACCCGGGATTTGAACCCGGGACCTCTTGGTCCTTAAGTGGCGCATGCTACCACTAGACCAACGAGGCAGTCAACAAAACACTAACAAACACTGCAACAGGCCTCTTTTTGTTTTTTTGTTTTTTCACTCGAAACGTGCATTTGGGCACCATCACGCCGTCCGAGGGAACACTCCAACAGGCCTACAATTTTTTGTCAGTCAAGTAATGTCCACGAACTACCCGGGAATAAAGTTTCAGAACTGAAGTGATTCACTATTTGGAACGTTTCAGGAGAAACTGGCGACCGGCGTGTACCAGCGGCTCTCGCTGAGCTTTAAGCTGCGCCGGAACATCGGGTACTTCGTGTTCCAGACCTATCTGCCGAGTATACTCATCGTGATGCTCTCTTGGGTTTCTTTTTGGATCAACCATGAAGCCACTTCGGCCAGAGTCGCTTTAGGTATAGTAATTTCTCAATCATATGGTCATATTCTTTTGTGAAGTCGAATTTATAGAAAATTACGATAATTTTATATTTTTATTTGTTTGACTTTTCATCTTCGTTTAGAATTATTTTCAACCGACTTCAAAGAAGAAGGAGATTCCCTATTCGACCGATATTTTTTGTCCCATGTTGGTCTGGGACTTGGCTCATGTTGATCTGGGACAAAAAAAAAAAAGAATGTGCCAACTGTGGTTCTTGCCTAGCATGTCGTAAGAGGCGACTAATGGTTTACGGGCTTTTGGGTATGTGACTGAGTAGGCGACGAGCTAGCCACTTGTCACTCCTTTTTCACAATTTTCCATCTGACCCAGCCCGGCTTTATTTTTGGCTAAATGTGGTTGAAGGAGCTTGCTGCCCCTTCGACTCTGCCTACCCCTTCGGGGATCATGGGCATGATGTTATGTTATGAATTTTTTTTATATGTGTTCGCGGATAACATTGTCGTTTATGAACCGATTTTGATGATCCTTTTTTTGTTGGAAAGGAGATATCCCAAGGGTGGTCCAATGATAAGGAAAGAGGATCTAAGCGAACTCCTCAACGGTTTCCAGTAGCTACCTTGTGTTCGGACTTGATTAATTTATGTTGAGGAGAACTTTGCACCCATATAGGTTATAAGTGCCATAACAGGTCTGATGATAAATAAATAAATAAATAAATAAATATCCGACGACATCACATACATTGATCTGACTCCGAGGTAAGTAGCTTGACCACTTGTGTTACGGATATCAGAATCAACAGTGGTATTACAAATATATACTTAAATATTGGATATTAACACCCAGACTTAGAACAAACACAAGTATTCATCACACGAATGTTTGTCCTGGGTGGGGATCGAACCCACAACTCTTGGCGCATGGGGCAGGGTCACTACCGCATGCGCCGTCGAGCTTGTCATGATGATGATGATGAAGACTATTAACAGTCGAGGGAATTCCTCAACGATTTACAGCAGTTACCTTTTGTTGGGCTTACATCATACGGTTCAATATGCCAAAATGTTCAGGCCGTACAGGTTAGGTCATCACTTAAAATCGTAAAATAAAATATTTTTTACATAACAAACATAACATAACACCACGCCCATAATCCCCGAAGGGGTAGGCAGAGTCAAAGGGACAGCAGGCCCCTTTAACCACATTCAACCAAAAACAAAACTGGGCTGGGTTAGATGGAAAATTGTGAAAAAGTAGTGACAATTGGGTGGTTTGTCGCCTACACAATCACATACCCAAAACCCGATATACCATTAGTCGCCTTTTACGACTTGCTAGGCAAGAAACACACACACACACAACACGGGACTAAAAAATAAAGAATATTTAACAAAAAAAAAAGCGACCTCAAAAAGGAAACTAATATAAGTCGGTGCCAAGTAAATGCTTCAATTGGTATAGGTACAATTAAAATTCAACAGATATATTTTCGGTGATAATTACCTACTAATATTTGATGCAGTTGTATCACAGCGTTGTATACCAAGTCATTGTTTTACTTGGCACCGACTTCGAAATTATAAGTATTAAAATACGTATTAATTTAGCCACTTTTGAAGTCGGTTTTTGTTTCAGTTCACTATTTCTGAAAATAAAAGTTCAAAATATAGTCGGCAAAAGTGACTATCTGAATAAGGAAAATGCAAAGAATATAATGTGTTGATTATGTGCTAGCTCCCATAAAATTTCTATTCCAACCCCAGGCATAACGACCGTGCTGACGATGACGACGATAAGCACAGGAGTCCGGAGCAGCCTCCCGCGCATTTCGTACGTGAAGGCGATCGACATATACCTAGTTATGTGCTTCGTGTTCGTGTTCGCCGCACTGCTGGAGTACGCCGCGGTCAACTACACCTACTGGGGCGCACGCGCCAGGAAGCGCGCCAAGTTAAAGAACCGGGACCAGATGTCGACTAGCACTAGCGTAGAGAAGGACCTCAAGTGCTCCACCGGTAAGTGCTTGTAATACCATCTTACAGAAATGTCTCCTAGTGATGTGTTCGTGTTCGCCGCGCTGCTGGAGTAGTAATTAGCCTACCCAGATCCACTGCTGAACATAGGCCTCTCCTAACGAAACCTGTACTTAGGTTCGATTTTTGCCTTTGTTTTCTCTTCTAGTTTGTGCATGGATTTTGCGTAAGTTTTAGGTAAATTTTATATCTTAGGAATCCGCTAAGTTTGTATAGTTCAGTTTTAGTTTCCTCCAACAACAGTGTCATTTACCATTCGCTAAAATTGTTCTTTGGAAACAAAGGTAAAAAAAAAATGTTAAGAAATTAGCCATTAATTATTGAATACCACAGGTTCGCGGTCACCAGAAGAGATTATAGCGCTTCGCGAGTGCACGAGCAGTTCAGGGCGGGTGTCGCCGTTGCTCGGGCTGCGGTCGAAGCCCCTGCCGGTGGCCGCGGGGGCGCCGCCCTCCCTGCGCCTGCAGCGCGACCATACCCACTTGCGGTACCGGACCAGACCCCACTCGAGGACCTCCAGAAGTAACTATTGCTTTTTCTTAAAACTTTGCCCCTTTGTTAGTTTGAAAAAGCGAAAACCATCGATGTGACTACTGATCAGTTAAGGACCAAAACAGACTTGGCATATACCTTTATAAGCCATAAAACCTTACCTTTGATGATTTATATGTAAACGAATGCCAAAGCCTTAGGCTTTGACTAAAAGTCGGTTCTAGTTGGTAATTACGGAGTGAAGCCACGTTGGCTTTTTTAACGTTCAGCTATAGGTAGGTACGCAGTGGCGGATTTGCAGTCTCGGTGGCCATAGGCCCCAGGCCATGTAGTAAATACCAGCCGCCCCTTCTCAGTACTACTAAATAGTCATCAGTTAATTTTTTATGGCGGTTTAAGGCGGCCGCCTCTAATATTTGACCGCCCTGGTACTGGCTGTACGTCAAATTACTTTTCACGTCTTTATACAGCAGGTTATAGAAAATCACGCTCCACAGCGCCATTCAAATTTCTGTAAGTAGTAGAAACATTTAACTATTTCAGACGGTTCATCTGGCAAGCCTAAAATGATCCACGCTCTCCGCCGCGGCGCCACCGTCATCAAGGCGTCTATCCCGAAGATCCGCGACGTGAACGTCATTGACACCTACTCGCGTGTCATCTTCCCGGTCTGCTTCCTCCTCTTTAACGCCATCTACTGGGTCTTCTACATCATCGACTGATCTGTAAACTCCAAAGAGAACTATGACTATGATAAACATATATATATCAACAAGAATCATTAGGATTATATTTGCACCTTACTAAAATTATCTATATGATAAAACGTCATTCAAATCATATAATTAAGTATTCGTCTCCTTTCATTTCACTATGTATAGTTTAAGAGTTCAAGAATGAAATGGGGCGTCCGTTACGCTGAGCTATACAAATATTTTTGTAAGAACTGGGTGATTTATATGTGATCGATGAACGAGTGCCAAAGGTGAGGCCAACAATTATGTATTGCTTGATAGCGCTAGGAAAACGATATAAAGATTTGAAGTACGTGAAACTAATGAAAATTACATTTTGTAAATACAGAGTATTAAATATATTGGTAAAAACTCTTCTTTTTCTCTTTTAGAAATTTTGTTAACCCCTACACGATTCCAAAGTTAGTTTCATTGATGGAATTGCTAAAGATGCTATATACTTTTTAAAAGCTAAATGCTCCGTACTCTTTTTATGTCATTTTCCTAATATCTTGTATATTTTAGTAGTTTTAAATGTCAGTAGAAGATAGCATTGCATGTTATAAAACTGCCAATTACGATACAATGTTATCACGAGAATAAACGCGATAAATGAAAATGAATGAAAACTTATTTACTTTAATACTATACACTGTCCTATTAGTTATCGATTGAACATTTAATAATACAATTAAATATTACAACTAACATAAATGTGGAATAAATAGAAAATAACTATGGTGCCATTTGTTTTTAGAATCCTTCTAATACCAATTTTTAGTATGATTAATATAATAATAAATGCGTATTTGATAATAATATAACAAGTTGGGATAAATCAAAATTTCCCGAATATAATATTTTGATAAATAAGTTTTATTTAACGTGTCAAAGCTACTTCCATAATTTTCTGTAGAAAATATAATGTAAACGATCTTACTGCATTAAAATTTCTAACATCTATGGCCATATAAGACCAGCATGGATATTTTGTAATTAGTATTGTCGTGACGTCGATAACGTGTGATGATACAAATCATAAAATATATACCAGACCCACAGTATCTAATGTGACGATGTTTACCTTTGTTATCTATAGGAAAATGAGCGAACTACATAAAGTTGTTCAATCGTTGTAAAATGTAAATAATAAATCTATTATAGAATTAACGTCATAAATGATGATACAAAGTAGTAAATTGATGTTTATATTAGAAAAGATTGCAAACCAATAGTTTTAATATAAGAAAGTTGTAAAATAAAAGTTTATTATCGAATTAGTGTATTTATTCCTTCAAATAATAATCGATCCTATTTCGGTCTGGAGGATTCATAAAATAGTTATTTCCAAATTCATGATTATGTCACATGTTGGTTTAAGACTTAAAAATAATGCGCCAACTGTGTTCCTTCCCTAGCATGTCGTCAAAGGCGACTAATGGTAGGTATATCGGGTTTTGGGTGTCCACTTGTCACTACTTTTTACAATTTTCCGTCTAACCCAGTCCAGTTTTATGTTTGGCTGAATGCGGTTAAAGGGGCTTACTGTCATTTTTACTCTGCCTACCCCTTCGGGGATCACGGGCGTGATGGACTATATGTATGTTATTGTGATATTTTAAAACTAACATTCTTGATCTTCACTGTATAGCTAATATATCTACGCAAAGGCTAAATTATCTATACTTATAATAAATCTGTAGTCTATCTGTTTAATAAATCGGAGGTCAATTCTGTACATGAAATATATTTTCAAAATAACTATCAGGGGGTGATTAGTGATCGATACTGATGCCAAAAATGCAATCAGTAAAATTTTTGTCTGTCTGTCTGTCTGTATGCTCCTTATAGAAACAAAAACTACTCGACGGATTTTAACGAAACTTGGTACAATTATTCTTCATACTCCTGGTCAGGTTATAGTATACTATTCATCACGCTACAATCATTAGGAGCAGAGTAGTGAAGGGAAATGTTGGGAAAACGGGAGAAGTTACTCCATTTTTTAAGCTTCCGTCGCTTGTGCAGCCTTAATGGTTAAAGTTACATAGAAATAATGTATGACGGAAATAGTCTTTATAATATTAACCATAAACGCGGGTGACACCGCTGGCACAGCTAGTTGAGTCTAAAAATCTGATAATTGACAGTAACATTTTATCTTGTATGCAAAGTTTATGGGTGGCTTTTCCGAAATCCAATTCTTTGGGGGGTGAGCAGGGGTAAAGTTGCAGAAAACTACTAATATACTAGGTATACCCCGAAGTGATCGTAGAATTATGTTGGTAAAAATGTGATTTTAATCTGATTGGATCTACCTACCTAATAGGAAAGGTTGTATAAGTCAACAACGTGACTAGGTTTTGAATGGGTGACCATTGACATTTTATCACTTATTATCGGATTGTAGAGGCCGTCATGTTGGTCCCAGGTTAACATATTTCAGAATCGTCTCTGTGAATTCACCGTTTTTAGGCTTCTAAAAGGATTGCGCCTAAAAATCGGATATATCATGATTCACAAATTTTAAAATAAGAATTATTCACGATATAAAGATGATGATTCGTCATGTTAAAGTTTTAAATAAGCACAATCAACCAGTATCAAAATTCAAAATTCAGCAGTAAACTTTTAATGAATATATAAAAATGGAACACATTTTAACATTGTCCCGTCTTCTAGCTAACGATGATGGATGATAGAGAAGAGCAACGACAAATGGTTCTAACAGTGATTCCGTTTCAGTAAACAAGCAGACGAATTAGAATCTAATGACAAAATAACGCCATCTATGTAACGGGAGTAAAATTAAAAATCGGAAAGTCCCTAGCATTTATGCGAGCTAGCACGCTTTCGTGCATTGCTTATAACTTTCCTACTTTGTTAGGTCCAAATAGGTAGGTAGGTAATTCATACCTCGCAAAATATTGTGGAAGAAACCTCGTTTAAAGTCCGCAAGATGTCGTTACTGAAATATAGTCTGGAAATAGATGAAGGTTCTGAACAACCGCAGGTATCTACCTTTAAACAGTTGCGGGGTTTAGTGGGTATACCCCAGCTACTCACCATAGACTCAGGTTCATCTTTAGCCGGAGAGGGGGCTCTCCGGCTAAAGATGATCCTCCAATCCAGAGGCCCCTGGGAGTCCCACACACCACTCTGTCCCCCTGGGTAGAGTTACGGTGCGTAACGTATTCTTTGTGACAAAAATGCTATAGGTAGGTATATAGTTTATAAAGGATACTGGATACCAAGATTTTTTTCAAAATCTCCTATTCCTTTAAACTTTGCCTGTTTCGCCGACCTTATAGAAGACCTATCTCTTTTCAACTAGGAATTAAAAAGGTTATTTTCCATTATAACCCAAAAAAACTAACTAACTAACTAAACTTCACGCCACTTCCCTAGCGGGGTAGGCAGAGAGAACCGAACACCATATGGCATGATCCTTACACATCTCACTCAAGGCGCGACTACTTACTTTAATGGCGCTTTGACAATCGCAGTATTTTCCTGGACATTTTGAGCGTTATTAAATTTCCTTAATTTTCCAGTAAGTACCTACTACCTATAATAGTAGAAGACATCAAACGTTATATTGAAAGTTAAGTGGGAAATATTATGTCTGCCTATATTATGGATGGCCTATATTTATCGTTCTTAGGCGTAACGACAATGATTTCGCTTAATTTTATGTCATGCAACAAAAAATGTGAACGAAATAAAAGTTGCACTTCATTTAAGCAGTACCTACCTACTAATCACCAAATTGTCATTATGTATCAATGACCTGATCTAGTTTAATAGGAATCACAATTTTAAAGGGGAATATTATGCCTTAACACAACAATATGCCAAAACACTACTAACGATTTGATTCCATAGATGTCCGGTGTTTTTTTTTTACAGATACCTATATATATTTCTCAATCTAATAGGGATTCCCACGTTTCAGGGAATTAAGGAAAACATGCTATTGACGTTATATCATGACAGCTTTTCAAGAATAGAACGGAAGAAAAGGGCGGTTTCCTTTTATAGTCTCAACAATCCAGTAGGCAGCTATCTTTAAGTCTAAAAGCTTGCCACGAGGTACTAAAAACAACATCCATGTTCCGTCTAAAATTAGCACGAACTTGGATACACA
This sequence comes from Glyphodes perspectalis, assembly GCA_951394215.1. NCBI lineage: Eukaryota > Metazoa > Arthropoda > Insecta > Lepidoptera > Crambidae > Glyphodes > Glyphodes perspectalis. Next base: position 6,588,801 of record OX596206.1, on the reverse strand, counting down.
GCTCATTTCTAGAAAAATCCATACCAGTTCAAACCAACTATATTTATAATCAAAATCACTACATCTATTTTCATCGAGCGTTATTTAGAGTGGCCGATACAATAAATGTAGAAAAGTGTTGAAAGGGATTTATATAGGGGAGCAAGGCAGGGGCGGCTGTTCCATTCATCGATGAGGCGCAGACTGCGCGGGGGTGAGGGGCGCGGGGGCGCAGGGCCCAGCGCCGGGCTCGCCTAGTACCCGCTCCAGGCTCGCGGTGAGAACACGGCGGCTCTCGGGCCGCCACGAGTGCTTACCTGGACTTCGGTGGGCTGCTGTGATCTGTGTTGTGTTGTGAGTGCCACGGAGGACATGACACACCTCACTCTGGACTAAGGTATTTTCGCTGAAATATTCCACTTGTGTTATTTAGATAACGGTTATTTTTGTTTCTAGATAGTGCTAAATGTATAAATGGGAAATGTGATCAATAGATTTGACAGAAGAGGATAGTGGGGTAAATGAAAATCGGAATAAAATAATATATTTTTCAAAATGTGATTGTAAAATCCTAAACAATGTTTCGTGATGAGATTTGTGGGTGGCGGAAGGTGTTGAGTTTCAGGTTGCGAGGGGCGGGCGGGGGCGAGGCGCGCGGGGGCGGGCGTGGGCGCATGCCACCGCGCAGGCTGACCCCCGTATTGATCGTTTGATTTTCAAACCTATTTGCTAAATATTGTCAAAATAAATAACACTGCCATTTTAAAGTGACATAGCAGTCATGACCATTAACTTGATATTTATAAAAGCAGTGGATTTTTAAAGCTCTCCTTGCTTTGTGACATTGAAGACTTCTCTTTTATTATTTGATTCCGTCCATGCACAAATTTTTTTTGCAGGTATTCGAGAAATACAAAATAGTTAGCTAAGTTTTTATGAACCAAAACTGTTTATATTTATGCAGATAACTTATAAAGGTCTAGACAAAATCAAAAATACGCGTTCATCTTGTTTGTAGTTATCTGGTAAACTTTACGACTGTATCAAATTTAACTTCGTATGTGTGTATGTAGATAAGTATGCACTTATCTAACTAACTTATGAAAACTTATTGGTTAGTTAGATAACTAATAAGTAATCAATGTTAGTTAGATAGCTAAAGAGTACTCATTAGTTAGTTAGATAAGAAAGTTCATTAATACATGTACATGTACCTATTTAGTGTTACAAAATCGAACCATCATGGTAGATGGATTCCCATGTCAACAAGGTCTATTTTCATACTCTATACAGAACTGACCCTAGAACCAAATGGTCGAATACTATTCATTCGTTTTTCAATAAGTCTATATGCTTTTGATAATGTTGTCAAGATTACCTTATACAAAATCAGACAATAAATTCTTACCAGCCCGCTATATACTTAAACAAATGGCTAAGTATTCGAGTTTCTGAATTCAAATTCAAACTTTATGTTTTTTGTATATATACCTTATTTTTTTAGGAATAAATCCTAATGTACCTATACGTATCAAGCTAGTGTATTACGCGCAGAAGATATACACCTGGATATGTATATCCATTCATTACACGAATGTTGGTCCTGGGTGGGGATCGAACTCACAACTCTGGGCGCATAGGACAGTACGGACGGTACAGAGGGTAGTGACCTACTACCGAATGCGCCATCGAGCCAGTCGTGGTATAATTTCAGAACTTAAGACAGATTCGAATCACTATGGTACCACAGCAAAAGAAATTGACTTTGATCTATCTATAGAACTCTAAGTACACGAGCATACAATGTAGATGCTACGAGCATATTCTGACTGCCTCGTTGGTCTAGTGGTACCATGCGCCGCTTAAGGACCAAGAGGTTCTGGGTTCAAATCCCGGATCGGGCCAAAAATTTGTGGCTGGGTATTTCAATACCGAAATTACTCAGTAACAGCCCGGAGTCAGGAAGTTGGCGGTTTAATCACCCCCGTGCCTCGGAAAGCACATTAAGCCGTTGGTCCTGCGCCTGACCTCTCGGTCATGTCGAATTGCCGTTTCACCGGACTATGAGAATGAAGGAATAGAGAGTGCTCCTGTGTTTGTGCACACACTTGTGCACTATAATATCTCCTGCGCAGTTGGCTAATCCTTGTTGAGATTGGCTGCCGTAACCGATATCAGTTAGGAGGACATTATTATTATTATTCGGAACATATCCATTATAGGTTTAGACTTTAGGAATCTATAAATATATTTTTGTATTATAAATATGTACATATTTATGCGCGGTATACATATGAGCGGTGGTAGATCAATGGTAAGGACATGCGCCTAAGGAGTGCGGGTTCAAACCCGGGCACGTACCTCTAGATTTTTCAAGTCTATGTACGTATTTATACCACTAACTCGACGGTGAAGGAAAAAATCGTGATGAAACCTGCAAATTCAAACAACTTTGGATTTGTAACCATGATCCAAAAATTGTCTGATTCCCCTATCTTAGGGTTACGAAGGTCAGATCGGCAGTCGCTTCAATGTAATTACCAGACTCGCTAAATCCTGGATCATGGTCTAAGCGGACCCCGTCTAAGCACGGGACATAACGCTAGGAAGATGATGAAATATGTACATATTTATATTTTCAATTATAGACTTAGATCAGGGTATCTTGTTATAAAAAAAATATATAATTTCTATTTAATGTTTTTCGACACATCGCTATGTATGCGAATATTCGAGGCTGAGGTACATAAAGACTGCTTGGTGTAAAAATAAATTTGGGCCGGTCTAACTGCGTAGAATGCGCGGATGGCTGCGTCGTGAATGAAAACGGGATCAACAAGTAGTTCATAAGGCTCGGTCGCGCCGCGCATGCGCCCACTCCTACACAGCGCCATATTCAACATGGCTCCATAAAATTTGTGATTCGGCCGTGTTTCAATATCTGAAGTTAAATAAACGTTTTCCTTACTTACCCGTGCTGGAAATAAAAAGTGATTTTGTGCTGAAGTGCATAACGATTGAAGTGTCCGGTATTTGTATTCATAATCAAAACATCCTTTTTTTTGTACGCGAGGAATGCATTTACGCATCGTCCAGGTAGACCTGAGTAAAAGCCTAGAAGAGTGTCTCGGAACTGGCTGGCAACACCAATTTCCCTACCGACTAAATCTCAGGGTTGCCATTCTTCAGGCGTTGAACGCAAAACTATCGGGATCCCCACTGTCGGGATTCGCACGAAAAGTCTACGCAGCGCGCGCTGCCGCCTTGCGGCCCATCTCAAGAAAGAGGAAACCTCCTCCCAGAACACCTATTGTGGTGTGTACGACTACACAGACAGCTTTGTGACCCGTATTCTAACGGACAGGGTATGACACGAGTTGTTGTCTTTTCCGGGGACGATTGAGTGCTAGAAGGCTCCCCCGCTCGCGTCCTCGACCGCAAAGGCCCTTTTAGTCGCCTCCTACGACAGGCAGGGATACCACAGGAGTATTCGGAGTCCCCCCTGAGCAGGGCGCATAATCAAAACATCTAAACTATCATAGCACTACTTCATCCATCGAGATATATGTCTAGTACATAATATATCTCGATGACTTCATCTGTTTTTTTTGTGATGATTAATTAATATCGATGATGATGATAACTTGGATCATAATATTTACTGAATTAATATTACTATTATTAAATAAGTATAGAATCATAGCCAAGTCAAGAGTAAAAATAAAACAATATTTTTATTTTTACTCTTGACTTGGCTATGATTTTAATAAAAATACCCCTTCGGGAATCATGGGCGTGATGTTATGTATGTATGTATGTAATATTTTAGGGTCACTCGAGTTGATTATTCAATTGTTCCCAAACGAATTACCGAAATCACTTAATGGAAAAAAGAGTATCTATAACTATTATGAAAAGTTAAGTCAGCATCTCTTTTTAGTCCCATGTATTATAATTATGATTTTGTATAGTTTGTGCATCACTTAAAAGCTATAAAGCTTATGACACATAGAGGATTTTTATCAATGATTGATGAATAAATCGTAAAATAAAATTGATCTTAGATGGAGCGGTGGCAGTTGATACACATTCGTAAATGGATTTTAAGAATCCAGAGGATCGTGTCCAATACTTCTCGTATGTGGGACGGGTGATACCACCGCTCACTCAATCTCAGGCACAGACGGATTTGAAAAAATATTTGAAAGAAATGTTTCAGATACCTACTGAATATCTCGGCGGGTGCAAAGTATAGTATATATAAAGTTATCTACAATATTTAATGTAATTTAGTTTTTTTTGCACTTTTGTTTCAATTAAACAAGAGTCCACAATCACACAAACACAATTTCCATGTTATCGCACTCTTATAAATTAGCTAGTATAATAGTTAGATTTACAGATTTTTTTTATACTTAGCACTCGTCAATCTACTCGGAGGAAAATGAGGTCACTAACACGGTTATATAAGGAATAATAAAGATTTGACAAGTAAGTAGCTAGAATAATTACAAATACAGAAAAGTTTATTATAAACAGACCCCAAGGCCACTGCCAATCGCAAGTAGTCCTATCAACGGACATTAACAGACAACCTCTGGCCTACATACAACATTTCAATGATTAGCAAATTTATTATAGAGGATAGGTACATAATTATATACATCACGCTCAAAATCTCAGAAGGGGTAGGCAGAGTTCAAGGAGCAATAAGATCATTAAAACACATTCAGCCGAAAAAAATAAATCGAAAATGATAAAAATGTAGTGACAAGTGGCTAGCTTGACTCCTTCAAAATCACAAACCCAATAGGTACATAAATTATTCGACTTTTACGAAATGCTAGGTAAGGAACAAAGTTCGTATTTATTTTTGAGAGCCCGGACCAACATGGGCCAGTATTATAGTATTTACGTTACAGATAACTATTTATTTTAACTGTGTTTATAGATAACTGTGTGTTCAAACTTCAAATCAACTTCAAGGTCCAATTGGACATTCCGTTATTGAATAAATACGATTGTTGGATTGATTAAATTGTTCGCTTATAAAATAAACTATTACGATGTTGCGTAAGTTACTATAATGTAATGTTGAATTGCGGATGTCCTGGTCTGTCCATTCACAACTTTTGTATTTGTGCTTCGATTTTACTATTTCAACTTGATTCATTTTGCACGTAATAAATAAAATAAATTTTAAGATTAAGTTATCACTTGCATAAATGATGTCTTGATGAGGTAATGACCACAAAAGTTACCAAAAGCCTGTAAGGCTTTCGGACTATATCACTTTGCCATCAAGGTTCTTTAAACAAAAACATACTCTGTATCTATACAAGGTGTAAGTGTTTTATAAAAACGTTAACCAACACCTTTTACAAACGTGGTGCGCTTGCTCTTACTTGCCACACAAATTATAAGGCTACTCATGGTGTACTTATTGAGTCTTAGGTTTGTGATTGTGTGGGCGACGAGATAGCCACTTGTCACTATTTTCTCACAATGTTCTATCTAGCACAAATGAAATTGATTTTCGGCTTAATATGGTTATATAAAAGAGTTTATTCATCTTTGGATACTTTCCTCTGGTCTCTCTCTCTCTTGACTCTAGTCCTTTCGGAGGAGGAGTATGTGAATGTTTTTATACATCTAATATTTGTTGCGTTTGCGCAGATAAAGAGGCAGTATTGAGCGGCTCCGCAGCCCGCACCATGAGCGCCGCGAGAGTGCGGTCAAGTCGTGCGCCCGCCTCGCAGGTCACCTAGGCATGCGCCCGCTCCGCCTGCGCCCGCCCCGACGAGCCGCCGCGATGCCTGCGCCACTCGCCGTATACGTCATCTCTGTTACCTTCTTTTGGCTATGTGGTAAGTGGAGTTATCAGCGGCTAAGAATTTTCTACACGTCTACAATCTAGCGATTTTCGTGTCAATAACACCATGGATAACACTACCAATCAGTTGACATATTTCCTATTATAGCTACACAAGCTACCATTTAGTAGCTTTTGTGAAGTTTTCACCGAGATCGATGTGTGAGAATCTAGAATCTGTTCATTTGTACATAATATAAATTAATCAATAAAAAATTCATCAAACTTTTTACTGAAAGGTTGAACGGTCATCAGACGAATTGCCATTTTAAATCATTTTTGTACATATAAGATCCTTTTGAGTATAGTGATTATAGATAGGGTTATATCTGTTTATGTAGTATTCATAATACGTTTTCAATTGCTATGTACATTTTGCACCAGATTTTTTATGTATTCGCTTAGGTGTCAGACAAGGCTTATTTAAATCTGGAACCTTCAGATTAAAGTTATATATATATAAGAAGAAGATTCGACCATGTCTTAGTAACTCAGCAGGATGTTGAATGTCTGACGTGAATGAAATGTCGATCCACGGCCACTATCCACCAAACTCATCACTGAACGATGTAGACAACGTGACAAAGGGCGGTGGCGATGCGTAGGCAGATCTGTTCTAGGTTAATATGGTATGTACGTGTGTGGTGAGGAAAATAATGTTCTATAAATAGAATCAGCGGACGGAAAAAATATTGTTATTTATCTTTATTTATGATTATGTAGTGACTAGAATTGAAAATGCTTAGATCAGAACATGACAGAAAAAAATATTAACTATTGAAAAATCCGAGTAATTTGTGAATGAAATCGTTAAGAGATTCTGGACTGAAGTACCTAGGCAAAATTAGAAAAACTACTGGCACGACGACAGAGTTAAAATTATTGTTGAGTATGAAAGAAGCAATACTTACATTATGTAATAGGTACATTTACCTACTATTTAATGTACTTATGAGTTCTTACAGGTTGACTTTTCGTACTATTTAATGGCTATTGTGATCCAAAGGATATGGAGTTCTGTTCCATCAGTACCTTACCTATTATTTACACAAAAATCTTATTATATTACTAGTATTATTTTATGAGGCTTAGTATTTAGTTATTTAATAACTTACCAGATAATGTAATTTAAATTCCCGTTCATACGTTCAAATCACATACCTATAAACATTTCTCATTAAAAAGGGCTACTATAGAATTGAAGATTTTTAAATGATAGGAAATAGATATTAAGTAGAATTGTTATTGTATACATGGCGATTTAAAAGAGTAACTACCGAGTTTCTTGCCGGTTCTTCTCGTTAGAATCAACGTCCCGAACCTGGCGGTAGAATCACTTTTTTGTTTTATTATGACTATTCATAAGTGCTTTTGTGGAGCCTACATTAATAAAGATATTTTTATTTATATTTATATTTCTATAAGCAATGTGACTGTGTAAAACAGCAAGTGCGGACGAACCGCCCCCAGTCCCGGTGGGTCGTCCCGCGAACGGCACAGTGGGCCCCGCGGACCCTCGCTCCGTGATGGGGCGCGTGCCGCCCTACCAGCCGCCCGCCATCGGCGCGGGGCCCATCTCCATGCAGGGCCCACCCGTGTTCCGGCCCCACAGCCCGTACACGCGCGTTGAGCCGTGGAACCGTAAGTTTTAAGATTTTCCAAATAATCACAAATTAAGATTGTACAGACTTGACAAAGCACCGGTTAAAGCTCCCTCAATAAAAATATAGAGCCGGTCTAACATATTTGTCACTCATAAAAAAAATGCGCACACCACTCGATACACTTTTTTGCATAACATTCCATTTTTCTTAAGCAAGATCACATTAATAATGTGCCGTTGTTATTTTATTTTTATTTTTAATTATTTTATTGGGATGCTAACATAAGATACACATTTGCGTTAAACTGTTCGATGTTATGCTAAGCACGAGTTTTTCCATCCTAGCACATCCACTATTCGAGAAACATCCTTTTGTCGTCGCTGAAGACATCGATAACGGCGACGATGATGGCGGCTGCAACCAGCCATGCCCCAAACAAGACTTTTCGTGCCAGGTAAGATACTTAACATCCAACTAACATATGAAAATGTCTTAACCATCTTGGTTTAGACTTTAGGGGTCAAATATAAAATTCCGTCAGGGGCAAGTAAATAATTTGTGATCGATAAGTGTTTGTCTGTTGTTCAAAATACGGTTGGCTATATAATTAAAAAAATATACCATTTTTGTTGAAACATCTTCCCCAATGCAAGTGTGAGTTTCTTTCTTACTTTCCGGCCATTTCCTTTTCTAACTTTCACTTATTAACATTATCTACCCAGTCTATAGATTCCAAAATTAGAGTCTTCTTCAATCCCGTTCAAAGTGCTAATACGATGCACTTGTTGCAGATATCTTGCACATGCATACCGATGGAGAAACGTTGCGATGGAGTCGCCGAGTGTGCTGAGGCGGAGGACGAGGCGGGCTGCGCGCGCTCCTGCGACGAGCACGAGAACCGCACCATCTGCCACAGCACCAACGTGTGCATCGCGCTCGAGTGGATCTGCGACGGCGACAACGACTGCGGCGACTTCTCCGACGAGACGCACTGTGGTACGTATTATTTTAGCGCAAGGGAAGGTGTCGTTGTATGTCGGGGCACTCATGGTGCGTGGGACACATGGAGACGCGCTCCCACTGAGCTCTCACGGAGCAGCAAGACTCGCGACCCTACATGGTTAAAACTGACATTGGCCTAAAAAGAAACGTACGCGTTAACTTACTTCTATTTCCATTTTAGAAATATTGGATTGAGTAAGACACTTTGTTAGGACTAATAGGATATATAGATATGTAACCAAGATATCTTGTCATAGGTGGATCGGCAAATTGCTCATCGGATCAATTCCCGTGTAGCAACGGGCTTTGTATCCACAAGGACTGGGTCTGCGACGGCGACAACGACTGCCGAGACAACTCGGATGAGATCAACTGCACCAAGGGCACGTGAGTACTATATACTACATATAATATAGTAACTATCTAGGCACACTGCAGCGTAACACCAAGTTCGAAGAAGACGCCGAGGACTTGAATGTAATATGTATAATGAAATCTGTTGATCTTAAAAGATTTTAGGCCCCATCTAGCGGTAGAGTTTTCCAACTTTTCAGATACTACTACTCTTGTCTAATAGAAATCTGGCCAATTTTTCTACAAGCTACGAAGCTACACTTATCTATGTAGATGATTAGTGTGTAGCATAAAATGTCTTAGGAATTCTTAAGTTAGAGCAGAACCTTCCTAATAGCACACGGTAGCCAACATAAGACATCATCAACGAATGATTCATGATTCTACATACATGTCTTACTCTATACTGGAAACCATACGCATACATAATACTATAGAACGGGCTGACCTTTGCAAACCACGCTATAAAGATCTATAGGGTGACTGCGAAACTCCCTTGTGTATCGGAATCCTATAGGGCGTAGGTCAGCTATTTTAAAAATATCCTATAGGTCATGGTTGTTTTAATTGTTGTCCCGACTTTACATTTGTAGAAAGAATATCACCCGATTCTAGGAATTGGTAAAAATGTATTTTAGTTAATTATTGTTTTTAGAATAGAATAAGCTTCTATGGGTAAGTATTTAGTGTTTTTGTTTTTTCTGGTGTGTACGTACAATACATATATGAATGTATTACATAAATATAAGACAGTCGGGTTTAGAATCGGCAAAAAAACTTCTTGTGTTGCACTGAAATATCAAAGATTCAAATAACCGCATAGGCTAAGGCAAAAAGGGATCCTATTTGTCTTTCATAAATAAGATAGGAACTATACTTCACACACTAAAAACCTCTAAGGTAGATCTGTCATCCAATTTATAATGGTGGATTACACAAATCAGTCTTGCCCCATATATTTATGTGATATTAATCCCTACTTAATTTTCACGACGCACCGACACATTGTGGTCGATGTGTACTTTATTAATGAAATTTCATTCAAGGTAAAATACTCGTAATAGCTTTTCAGAACGTGAACAGTGGAGCGATTTAATCTTGTGACCGGTAGGATTAGAGCATAATCTGCCCTGCCCTACCACAACGGTAGCGGCGCATCGGCAAATTTAGGCTTAATTGGATTAATCCCCAGCGACCTTCGATTTTTAATACATTCATTGATTCTCCTAACAATCTTAGCTCTTAGCTCAAACAGATATCCTATTAGAAAAGTATATGTATATTGAGCGAACTTGCTTCACAAATACAATAATTAGTATACACGTGCATTATTGTAAATTTAAATTATACTAGGGGGCGTCTACTGGTCGAAATTCGACTGTAATTATATTAGCTTTTTGCACTCTTCTCCATATAGGTACACTTTAACTGTGCTACATCGCATAGGTACTCATCCGTCAGCGTAGTTTTTGTCAAAAGGGGTACCTTCAACATTTTTGCTTCACGCACTAATATATAAATAAATTATACTCTATTATAGACCACTCGGCACACAAAATCGCAGCACAGATTCTACCTGCTAAATTAACGACATTCTCATAGCTAATCATGCAGTTTATGTAATACGTATATCCTAATTTTAATACATACAGTGTATAGTCGTGAGTACGGGCTAGTTAATAAGTCCCTCACTAAAGTTACCATAAATTTCTTTAATTATATCATCTGCTCATGATGCTCATATAACCGGTGACTGTTTCAATAAATCATTTTATAGGTACCAAGTATCTTTGTTAATATTTGGAAATAAATATATGTTATTGTCTAATTTTTTTTAAAATTTAAACTTTCAAACTTTTCTCCAAAGTAAGTGGCGCCTATCACAATCTCTTGACATCCTAAGTGCGTCCCAGTCCTCATAAAGCTAGCATACAGCTTCCATACCACCGCAAGCCTGAAGGTTCTTTTTATGTTCAGACCCTTTAAGGGTCTGAACATAAAAAAAACAGAAGACCTTTGGGGGATTTCGGTCGATATATTAAAAAATATTATTACCTTTATTGCACCATATTTAGCGTTCTTGTTTAATAAATGTATAGAAGTAGGTCAATTTCCAAATTTAATGAAGCTTAGTAAAGTGATCCCACTATTCAAGTCGGGTGATAAAAGTGACCCTTCTAATTTCAGACCGATATCCATACTCCCAGCTCTTAGTAAGATATTTGAAAAAATTATATTTATGCAACTGTTATCCCATTTTGAAAATAACAACTTGTTACATGACAGTCAATTTGGGTTCTCAGAAGTTAAATCCACTACTGATGCGGGCGTAGCTCTCATCAAACATATATTTGATGCTTGGGAAAACAAGCGGGACGCTATTGGAGTCTTCTGCGATCTGTCTAAAGCTTTTGATTGCGTTGATCACCAGACGCTGCTGATGAAATTACGGCATTACGGTGTTACGAGTAGGTCACTTGATCTACTCCGATCATATTTATCTGACAGGATTCAAAGGGTTAATATCAATGGAACTGACTCTTCTGGTGCTCCTTTATCCATGGGGGTGCCACAGGGCTCAATATTAGGACCTTTACTTTTTTTAATTTATATAAATGATCTTCCGTACTATACGAAAGATCTGTGTGAGATAGTGTTGTTTGCTGATGACACCTCTCTGATTTTCAAAGTTGACAGAAAACACCCTAATGTTGACGACGTAAATAATGCTCTCTCTCACGTACTACATTGGTTCACGATTAATAACCTACTTTTAAATGCTGGTAAAACTAAATGTGTTAAGTTCACAATGCCTAATGTTAAGCAATCAAATATTAATTTAAACATGGGTGATGAACCTATTGAAATAGTTCACTCAACAGTATTTCTGGGCATTACCATTGATTCTAAACTGCAATGGGGCCCTCATATTGCTGCTCTAGCGGGAAGACTTAGTTCCGCAGCATATGCCGTAACAAAAATACGGAAATTGACTGATGTTGGAACGGCAAGATTGGTTTATTTTGGCTACTTTCACAGCGTAATGTCGTACGGCCTTCTGATGTGGGGGTCTGCTGCTGACATACAAAATATCTTTGTATTGCAGAAGCGGGCTATCCGCGCCATATATGGCCTTAAACCACGGGATTCGCTTAGGGAGCTATTTATAGAAGCCAATATATTAACCGTAGCATCGCATTACATTTTTGATTGTATTATGTATGTACGCAAGAACTTTAATCTCTTTTCCAAAAAATCTGACCATCATAGTTTGAATACCAGGAATAAACACAAGCTTGTCGTTCCACATCTTAGACCTCATAAAAGCAGTAATTCTTTTGTGGGGCTTAGCATTAAGTTATTTAATAAGTTACCAGATAAGGTAGTTCAAATGCCCGTTCATAAATTCAAATCACATATGAAAACATTTCTCATGAAAAAGGGCTATTATAGAATTGAAGACTTTTTCAATGACAGGAATCTGCAATCTGCGCTCTAATTCTTGCATGGTCTACTCTCTTATTGTAATGTATTACATTCATTATATTTGAATTATAAAAATTTGTAGAAGTAGATATAAAGTAGCATTGTTATTGTATACATGGCGATTTAAAAGAGTAACTACCGAGTTTCTTGCCGGTTCTTCTCGGTAGAATCAACGTTCCGAACCTGGCGGTAGAATATTTCTTTTGTATTATTATGACTATTCATAAGTGCTTTTGTGGAGCCTACATGAATAAAGATATTTCTATTTCTATTTCCACTAGGTTACACATTCTGCGCTTTTACCATTTTGCTCTTTTATCATTTTGCGCTATTAACATTTTGCTCTTTTACCGTTTTACCAGGGTTTAACATTCTGCGCTTTTAACATTATGCGAAACGCGCACATCTTTGAGCGCATAATTGCAACGAAGAGAAACTAGAATCAATACTAACGGGGCTAAACGCGATATGCAATATGTAGTACATGAGTACTTACAGCTTGACGTTCGGCCGTGTGATAATGCAACGCCAAAGTTTAAAATCGTCTATTATGAACCCTGAAGAGAAACTATTTTCATTTAACTATTATGCGACTCCATGACAATATGTTCGAAATTCTAGGTAATATTTAATGATATTTTAACGGTAACAGGCTAATTTTAAACACATGTACTTACATTATTTTTTTGATATTTCCATGTGGCGGCTACCTGATAAGAAAAAAAGATAAGAATAACCATCGAATCTGTTGCATTTTTGGTACCGAACTGCGAACTGAACTTACAGGTGTAAATGATGCGACCTGGTTACCAATACTAAGATTAATAAAGAAATCCCAAATACCCATTTTTAGTATTCCATGTCTTTATTAACATGAATAATAACGTTTAGAAGTTAAAAATATTTATATACACAATTTCCATGTTAAATTATTTATTTTTATTCCACAAAAAGGGATGTAATTACATTATCTATTTTCTTTCATTTCAATATCTATCCAAATTTTGTGGCTGATTATTTTGCATTATAATGCGAATAGCACATTTATAGCCATCCAATCTAATCCTCGACGTAAATAAGTTGACGTCACGAAATAAGTTAGCATAACGAACTAATGACGTCACCAAGATCCGAGTAAACATGGCAGGGGGTTGTTGCACCGTGGGCGGCATAGTATAAGCCTATGAATTTAATTTGCATTCATGTTCATTTGATTTTGAAAATAGCACAGTTTGACTGATTGAAATAACAATACATTTGAGATATTTATTTTTTATTTAAATGATTTAGAATTTGGTATGTTTTAGACAGACTAGTGCACGGGATCAATAAATGTTCCTGAAATAATATAATGTAATCCATGTAACATCCATTCTTAAAGTTCAACTTTCAGGCATTTAAACGTAAAAATGTGACAGACTCACATAGTTACTTCATTCATGATATAAAAATAATAAGGATTTCTAAGAATGCAACATTAGGCGGTTGAAATTATCAGTTTTATGATAAAACCACGACATGGACAGGGCGCTGCAAAACATTTTACAGATCCTTTAACTCTTCGCTCATTATCGGTCGTAATAAATATATACATAATATTATGTAAAGGTACTTTAGTTGCTTAGTTATATCCGTTTTAATTATACCTTTCCGGGAAATGCCAAGTAGAGCACACTCCATGACTCGCGACTCCTACTTCACAGTGCATCATAAGCCTAGCTATTTGTGTGCGTCTCTCGGATATTCTTAAAATAGATAAATTCCAGTAATAAATACATCTAGGGTAAAAATAGGTAACATCTATTTCCGCAATATTTATATAATTTGCTGATTGACAAAGATTTTATGACATCGGAACTTAAATTAAAATGTTTCGTATGTTCTCAGGAGGGGTTTTTAAATATTTTAGAAGCGCAACTACCACTTGTTCCTGATAGAAACGATAGAACGATATTATTTGTCAGACATCTATTATTTATACTGAGTTAGGCGTTAGTTTGACTCGTTCACATATATTCGACGAATCATACATCAGAATAAGCATTGCAGTTTCCAATGCATACTAATTCGGTAAAGCGAGCTTATCAATCATCGAAATCGCAAACTTTCGTAGCCGTATCTCCGGGACAGGCATTATTTTTCTTTAATTGGTGTACATCGGGCGGCTTGTAATGGTCGGTAGATCAATACGATGTTGCAGGGCGGGCGGCGGGGAGGGCTGGTAGCCATGGCGACGCGCCTACGCGCAGCCTGCGTCCCGAAGGGGAGCCCGATATATCCCACTTCCGTGGGCGGGCTCATTATAGAACAAAATCATCGATATGATTAACGGCGAGATTAATGTTTCTTAAAGGTATCGGGCAGAGCGGTACAAACAATATTAGACGCGTATTTATATTTTTGGTCAACTTTACGGATTAGGATATTATGTTTCTATGTTGAGAAGGTGGTTTTAAAATTTGAATGGATTTATTTAGCTTTTTTTAAATCTAATCGACTTAACTGACTAAAAATGTTAGAATATGAAGAAATTTGACATATTTATAATGGGGCTAGTAGTCCGGTCAAATTAAGTTCAAAAATAGGGGTAAGGTTACATTAATTCGCATAAAGCTGAAAATTGGCATGAATGTTGAGAACTCTATTACAACTAATTTGTCAATTATCCACATCAATCCGATGTGTGCAAAAATATTTATTCAAGGTCAAATGTTGCAAAAATCGGTTTTTTGCGTTTTTCAGCTAAACGGTAAGCTTTATCATAAAAATAGGTGAGACAAAAATTATTCATCATGCAATTATCTATAAAAATTGTTCATACACTTTTTTTCCTCAGAATCACCATTTCGGAGATATAGCGATGCAAAAAGTTGAAAAAGTTGTGTTACTCATAATATGCACACGTTTGCGCGCCACCCGTGAGGTAGTGTACATGGCGCGTTTTTTTTTTACGTGGTTTCTCCAGTAGGCCTATTCCACGATCTATTGTGGTTCTGTTGAGTTAAAAAGCTATTGTATTAAATTGAAAATGGTACTATTGGAAATGACAAGGGCGGTGTAAGTAATCAGTAATTTGAGAAAATTATTCGTCTGATTGATACGCATCTAATAGAATGAAATGAAATGAAATGAAATGAAATGAAATGAAATGAAATGAAATGAAATGAAATGAAATGAAATGAAATTGTCTTTATTTACGTAGGCTTAAAAAAAGCACTTATAAATCGTCAGAATAAGATCAATATCTACCGGTTCATAAGTAGATTCTACCGAGAAGAAACCGGCAAGAAACTCGATAGGTACTCTTTTAAAATGCCAAGTCTATTATTACAATTTATACGTGAATGTAAATTTACAGTGCAGGCGAACAGCCTATTCTGGGTCTAACCATATATTCTTATCATTTAAATAGTCTTCTATCTTGTAGTAGCCCTTTTTAATCAAACAATTTTTAACATATAATTTAAACTTATGTACAGGTAAATCAATGAGATTTTGAGGTAACATATTAAATATTTTTATACTTAACCCAATGAAAGAATTACCACTCTTATTAAGTCTGTGATTTGGAACAGCAAGTCTGTGTCTATTTCTAGTATTAAAAGAATGAGTATCTGATTTTTTTGGGAATATCTGAATGTTCTTGTAAACATACATGATACAATCTAAAATGTATTGTGACGCTAGTGTTAAAATATTGATTTCTTTAAACAGTTCTCTGAGTGAATCACATGGTCTGAGGCCGTATATGGCTCTGACGGCCCTCTTCTGCAAAATGAAAATAGTCTTAATATTGGCCGCAGAACCCCACAGCAGCAGACCATATGACATTACACTATGAAAATAACTGAAATATACCAATCTTGCCGTTTCAACATCAGTTAAGTATTTTATTTTCCTGACTGCATATGCCGCAGAGCTAAGTCTCCCTGCCAGGGCCGCAATATGAGGAGCCCATTGCAATTTTGAATCCAAGGTGATCCCGAGAAATACAGTAGAATTGACAACTTCAATTGCTTCGTCGGAGCTGAATATAAAGAAGAAAGCGAATTCCGTTGGTGATTATAGCTTGTGGAGTAGAGGTACTTTCTTTGAAAACTTCAGCACAATCAACTAAATCTTGTCTCAAACAATTTCAAAACTGTTTTTTTACCCCTCCTGAAAAATGCTGATGTCGTGTCGCAACCAGTTACTGCATGTAGAAATAAGATGTGATTTTGGCATTTTGAAAAAGCAGATAAACTCTTGGATGAATATATTTTTGATTGTTGTTGAGCCTTCCCAGGTTTTATATTCTTACAATTGTAAAATCTGTATGTATACGACACGAAAACTAATATTTTTACTTATATTACCGTTCTGTAACGTATATAACGGTAATTGGCATACATATTATGAGTAACACAACTTTTCCAACTTTTTGCTATATCTCCGAAATGGTGATTCTGAGGAAAAAAAGTGTATGAACAATTTTTATAGATAATTGCATGATGAATAATTTTTGTCTCACCTATTTTTATGATAAAGCTTACCGTTTAGCTGAAA
The DNA here is from genome assembly GCA_951394215.1 of Glyphodes perspectalis. NCBI lineage: Eukaryota > Metazoa > Arthropoda > Insecta > Lepidoptera > Crambidae > Glyphodes > Glyphodes perspectalis. The sequence goes on along the minus strand of OX596206.1, from coordinate 6,571,959 downwards.
AACGCAAAAAACCGATTTTTGCAACATTTGACCTTGAATAAATATTTTTGCACACATCGGATTGATGTGGATAATTGACAAATTAGTTGTAATAGGGTTCTCAACATTCATGCCAATTTTCAGCTTTGTGCGAATTAATGTAAGCTTAAATGTCTATTTTGACCGGACTATAGGTCATATCAGGTTAGCTCTGAATCGAAACTGACCACGAATGCGGATTTGCTTAGAATCATGTTATCGTAAAGGAAGTCAAGTAAGTATATAAAGGAAGTGAAGTTAAACAGATATCGGGCACATACACATTATTTAAAGCGTTGGTTTTCGATTTTATCTAGTCTATGTCTATCGGTTTATTAATATAGATAAAGCTTATATATCATAATAGGGGAGAGGACAAAAAAAAAAAATTTAGTCCGTAAGTAAGATTACAAAAAAATATTTAACACGTATTTTTAATTTATTTGTCAAACAAACATTGGCGATGATACAGCAGATTCTAATTGCGCGTGACGTCACACGTAGGTTAAATTTTTACTTATAAGTGACGTCGCAAGCCCGCATTCCAAAACTTTGATGTTCTTTATCTTTGTAATTTTTTTGTTAACTTGATAAAGCAAAAAATATGTGTCTTGTATTTTTGGTAAATCTAACTGCCGTACTAAATAGAATGATACTTTTTTGACCCAGTATTGTCCCCTATTAGTTAAAAAAACATTTCTGGTCATTAGCGGATTAGGGCCTAATTCTATAGTTACTTACTTATATTAAAATGCTGATAATAAGTACGATATCTACTTCCGTATTGGTGGAGATCAAAATAGCTCTATACGGTTACCATTTTTTTAACATCATGCTGCACAATGTAGGACTCCTTGATCAATTCCTCCAAAAATATCCATTTTTCACAATTTTCCATTTAAACTATCAAATTTTTTTTTGTAAAATGTCTGCTCCTTGTCCAGTGTCCGCTGGACACTGGACTTTACAACAAATGTGACAACAAATGTAACTTCTGTACCTTTACTTTTTTCTTTGCAGATGTCGCGAAAACCAGTTCATGTGTGCCATAGGCGAGTGCATTTCGGAGCACTGGCGCTGTGACAAAGAAACTGACTGCCCAGACAACTCCGACGAAGCCGACTGTCGCAAGGGTTAGCATTCGCCCTTGTTATCATTAACTTGTGGACTGTTGCCTGAGACTTATTCAGAGTGTAATTTAAGAAAATAAATGATGCCAAATTAAAAAAAATAAAGTAACCTAAGTTACTTTTTTTAACACTAGCTATCGAAAGAGTTCGGTTTAACCGTTTCTTGAACAAATAGACAGACAAAAACTATAAATTTTTTTGGAGTAGGTACCTATATAGTTTCATATGCACTTAGTAATAAACTGCTATTTAGACATTACAAACCGACACTTCAGTTTTATATATCTTAAGGTACACATTAAAACCAGTTTTGTTTTTTTTGGGAAACAGAATTAGAGCTTCCCCGTTGCGGCGAGAGTGAGTTTCAATGCGACAACCAGAAATGCATTCGCAAGGAGTTCCAGTGCGACGGCGACAACGACTGCGGCGACTGGACCGACGAGGACTCCTGCCCCATGATGCCGGGCAGCTGCAATGTGGGAGAGTTCAAGTACGTGAAAATCTTTGTATTTATCTCGGTGAAAAAGGGCGGTAAAAACAAATCACTTAAAAAGAGGTACGCGGTTTTCTTCATTGGGCATTAACTTTGTGGCGGTAAAAAGTTTAACACAGCCTCTCATATAAATAAAAATGATTATCATTTCATTTCACCTCTGAAGAATCTTATGATTTGATTGAAGATTTTTGAATATTGTTCATTAGAAGTCAATATTTAACCTTTGCAACCATGTAATGATGGATCTTAACCGGCAATCATCCTCTGTTAATTGCATCCGGAGTATCATTTTAAGCCAGAACGAGACGTTCTAATATATTGAGTGTTACTTTTAAAGAGATTAAGATTTTTCAAGTCTTATGTTTATTGAAATTTCCTTTATAGGTGTAGCGATGGGAAATGTATCCCGGAACGCTGGCGATGTGATTCTGAAAGGGATTGCGCTGACGGAGGCGACGAACTGAACTGCGAACCCCATGTCATGAGGAATTGCACTTCGGATGAATACACCTGCACCGACCGCCGTTGCATTTTGGTTTGTGAACTTTTGGATGATCATATGATATCCTCCATTTCCCCAATTTTATTTGACGGGCTCGTTGGCGTATTCATTGACCCTGTCCTATGCGTTGTGGGTTCGATCCTGTAAGGACAACCATCCGTGTATTTATTCTGTTTCTGGGTGTTTCAGTTTTAATTCGTATCTAAGCAAAAAGAGATAATAATTATTCCTTGTCTAACAGAAAACCTGGCTTTGCGACGGAGTCCGCGATTGCACCAACGGCGAAGATGAAATGAACTGCCAGGTCTTCTGCGAAGAAGACCAATACATGTGTAAAACACAAGAGCATCTACTGAGCAACGCTTTCAGAAACTGTGTAAACAGGAAGCACGTTTGCGACGGCATGAAAGACTGTCCTCGCGGTGATGACGAAGAGAAGTGTCCGACGAAGAGGAAGTGCACCGCGGAAGACAAATGCGAGAGGCAATGCATCACCACGTACGATGGGGTGCCGGCTTGTGCTTGTCCACTAGGATTTCTGCTGGCTGAAGATAGATATAGGTAATTCAAATCTTATCCACATATTTAAACACAAAATCTTTAGATAGTAATATATTTATCACTTGCATCAGGTTTTTTTTTAACCGACTTCAAAAAAAAGGAGGTTCTCAATTCGACTGAATTTTTTTTTTTTTTTTTTTGTATGTATGTTACTCGATATCTCTGAGAATTGTTAACCGATTTCCAAAATTTTTTTTTAATCGAAAGGGTTTACTCCCGAGTTGGTCCCATTTCCACCAAGTCAGGATCTGATGAAGGGATCCCAGGAAAATCGAGGGCAACCCTCAAACTTTATAGGCACGTACAATGTGTTTTAGACATTTTCTAAGATTGTTCAAGTATTTACGCATGGTACTTATCATCATATGTTGGTGAGCTGATGATGGAAGGTACAAATCCTTAACGATTAGGAATTTGTTTATGATTCTTTAAATATTGATATCTTCGAGAATTGTAAGACGATTTTTAGAGTTCTTTTTTTTATTTAAAAGGGTATATCCTGGAGTTGGTCCTATTGGTACCACATCTGGATCTGATGAAGGAATCTTAGGCAAATCGAGGGAAACCCTCAAGTATTATAGGCGCGTACAATCTATTTTAGTTATTTTCTAAAACAATTCAAGTATTTACGTCTGGTATTCATAATCTCATGTTGCTGAGCTGATGACGGAAGGTGTAACTCTTTAACGATTAGGAGTTCGTGGATAATTCTTTCAATATTATAGGGCCATATTGAGTGTTATTCTCGAGATAGTCTCAATTTCACCAAGTCTTGGTCTAGTGATGGGATTCCATGAAAACGAGGGCCACTCTTAAATTTTAACGACATGTTAAGTGTTTTATTTATTTTTTCTAAAACGATTCCAGTATTTGCGTCTCGTACTCATCATGTTATGTTGCTTAGCTGATGATGAAAGGTATAACTCTTTGAAGATTAGTAGTTTTAAGTAATTCTTTAAACATTAAAGGCTCGTTATACCTTTTCGTCTTTAGTCTCATAAGACCGGCACTGTCTCATTAAAGCAGCTCGTTTTGATTTGGTCTACCTACCTATTAATAAATTTCACTAAAAAGTAACAAATAAGTTAAATTTTAACAAAAAAAAACCAACTTCAAAAAACTCCGCAAAAAATGTTTATAAAAAAACACAAGTAAAAACTGCCTTAATAGCTATTTAAATGTCCAAACACTAAAGAGTATAAAATAAATTCTTTCGACTGCTTCGATGAAAGTATTTATCTTTAACACGTATTTAAATATTTACAATAATCAGTTAGTTTTGGAGTCGGTGCCAGCCAAACTAAAAAAAAAGTAGACACTTAATAACAAATTACCTTACAAATAACAATATGAAACAAATTAGTTAAAATATGAGTATATTAACTTACTATTGATTTTGTATATTCAAAACCTATTTTACCACCTTTCACCAAGAAACAAATAATTGCAAATTCCGAAATGGTGATATAATTACGCGGGCTGGCACCGACTCCAAAACTAACTGATTATTGTAAATATTTAAATACGTGTTAAAGATAAATACTTTGATCGAAGAAGTCGAAAGAATTTACTTTATACTTTTTAGTGTTTGGACATTTAAATAGCTATTAAGGCAGTTTTTACTTGTGTTTTTTTATAAACATTTTTTGCGGAGTTTTTTGAAGTCGGTTTTTATTTTTGTTAATTTAAGAATAACTACATAGATACTGTTATGTCTCCAATTGGCTCAAGTAAAACTTTAATATTTAAGTTCATTTTAAAACGTTAGACGCAATCATATTATGTTAACAGAGGTCTAGTGATACAGTCCAAACGTGTAACTAATATATTTATACCTGTTTTAGACACTACAAATTTTAAATTTTGCAGTATTTTAGCTGGATCTCATTAAAAGCCTGGTTCTCAGTAAAAGCGAAACTATCGTAACATCTCTACGCAATACAACTGCAGTTGCCCCCTGAACAAGAACTGACGCTTATCTGTTGTGTGCAGCTGCCGCGACATCGACGAGTGCATGTACGAGCAGGATCCGGTGTGCTCGCAGACGTGTTCCAACACGGTGGGCAGCTTCCGCTGCGGCTGCATGACCGGCTACGTGCTGCGCCCCGACGGCAGGTCGTGCAAGCCCACCGGGGAGTCGCCCTCGCTGCTGTTCTCCAACCGGATAGGCATCCGGCAGGTGAGTGTTGTGTGCAGCTGCTGCGACAGCGACGAGTCGTTAACTCGTGCCACAATTTGTGGCTAGGTATTTAAAATTTTGATATATTGAAAATATCTACTAATTGCCTTTTCACCGAACTATGCGACTGAAGGAACAGAGAGTGCACCAGGCTTTGTGTACTACTTATAATAGCTCTTACGTAATTAGGCTAATTTGATAAGTTGTAAATTGTTTACATGTCCTTTTAATTAGTTAGCTTTGAAACATCTAAGTAACTTGGATATTTGTTTACAGGTGTGGCTTACTGGTGACAACTACATGTCGGTTGTGAAAGGGCTACATAACGCAGTCGCCTTAGATTACCACTACGGGAAACAACTCATATTCTGGTCTGAAAACAATTTGAAGGTCATTAGAGTAGCCACTATGGAAAGCAATAACATGACGGGTAAGAAAAAATAAGTATGATTCGTTATAAAAAAAATTGGTTTAGAATTTAGCGGTCAGTGTTAAAATAATAATAATAAAATAAGGTATTCGGCAGTTTTGCACTTACATATATTGATTTACTTAGTTTTCATCAAAACATTAAACTTCCACATTCAATATACGGGATTACATCCTTGTGACGTCACATCTTTATGAAAACATAACAATGATAATTAAGCTTTAAATGATATTCAAATATGATGAAAAAGTAATGTGAAGCGTCTAGTAGTAATATAAAAGAATTCTAAATTTACTTTGTTAAGTGTACGATAAATTTAAAGTAATGGTGTCAATTATCTTATTCCAGACGTAATAAAATGGGGCCTAGAGACGCCCGGCGGCGTCGCCGTGGACTGGATACATGATTTGCTGTTCTGGACCGATTCGGGTACAAGACGCGTTGAGGTGGCTACTCTGGATGGGTCACAAAGGGCAGTATTGGCTGCCAATGATTTGGACAAACCTAGGGCTATTGCAGTTCATCCGGGAGATGCACTAGTGTTCTGGACTGATTGGGGTAAGTTAAAAGCTATTTATTAAAAGAAATCTCTTTTTTTCTTCTTGGAACCCTTTTTTATTCTACATGCACTTGTTTTAGGTCCAAATCCCAAAATAGAGCGATCAGACATGGATGGAAGTCGACGGAAGAGCGTTATAGTGGATAGGATTTTTTGGCCTAACGGTCTCACTATTGACTATATGGAGTCACATATCTACTGGGCTGATGCGAAGCACCATGTCATCGAAAGAGCTACATTCGATGGTCGCGATAGGAAACGGGTAAGTGATAAAACAACTAGATTTGTTCTGCCGAGGTTTCCACCAAAAAGAGTAGTAGGAAGTTCTTAAAAAAGGGTTTACGAAAGCACTTGCAAAGTTGCACGCACTTGTGACACATCTGGTGTTGCGAATGTATATAGACTTCGGTGACCGCATGCTTGACCGCCTCCCCTAATAATATAAAAAGAGTCCGCTTGTGACCACGGTCGTTGCAACACGGCCGAAACGTCAAGCTGTAAGTACTCATGTACTACATAATGCATATCGCGTTTAGTCCCGTCAGTATTATTTCCAATATAAAAAGAGTTTTATATACATAGTAGTAGTAGATACTCATTTATACTATTTTTTTAGATAACGAATAAAGGCCTACCACATCCTTTCGCCCTGACGCTATTCGAGGATGCTATCTATTGGACGGATTGGCACACCAAAAGCATATCAACCGTGAATAAGAAGACAGGAATGGGCATCCAGACTGTCCACGCAGGCCTAAATGTACCTATGGATATACACAGGTAAATTTAACATTATATTGATAAAAAAATAGATAAGCAAATAGATCCGAAAATTTAAATAGATTTCTAGAAATACTTGTTGTGTTATTAGAATCGAATATCAATAATTGACTTCTAGTGGAACGTGATAATAATGTGCTCAGTAGCAAATAAAAATTACCAGTAAATAGGTCCAAATCAAGAACCACACTATTGGTATGACAGGTATGAGTTAGTATTTACTTATTAACGTTTATAAACTTGTATGGAAAATGCAATATTATAATGTTTATTTATCGATACAAGATTAACCACGACTATGCAATGTATGTTTTGGACGAATATTGACGACCACCATTTGCAGTTACCACCCCCTGCGGCAGTTGAAGACGTACAAGAACCGTTGTGGACCAGCCAGCAACGGCGGTTGCTCGCACCTCTGCCTCCCCAACAGCAACGGCCGGACCTGCCGCTGCCCGGTCGGATTCAATCTCAACTCTGACGGGTACGTTCTATCTAATCTTTTATATAAAAGAAGAAATGCAAACAAATATCTCGATAGCATATTCTATTTTTACATAATTACAGCTGTCTTCTTTTTGTGAACATGAACCTATCTTTCTCACGTTCTCATTCTCAAATATAAGAACAGAACCACCTCTGATCTACATCAACTAACAAATCATAGGAATCCGAAGAGATACGTTAGTTTGATAATTTTGTTACATATATCTCGCCTATAAAGTAGATTTCCCTCCTGATTGCAGTCGAACGTGCGAAGAAACACCAGAGAAACTACTTCTTTATGCAAGACGTAAAGACATACGATTGAAGCAACTAAATCCGAGGAAGCAAACCGATTCCTTAGACATGGTGAGTTTTACTAATGACAGCCTTTAACTACTATAATTTTACTTTTAATGTTTGAACTTATTATAAACATTTATGCAATTCCCTTGTACTAATTTGAACCTCATAATATTGGCTGCCGATCAGGTGATTCCCGTGGACAATATCAAGTCGGCAGTGGCTTTGGATTGGGATCATAACAGTAATTCAATATTCTGGACGGATGTGGAAAAGGATACGATAAACCGAGCATACTTGAATGGGTCGCATCAGACTGTCATCGTTGGATCCAATCTCAGTATGTTACTATTACTATTGACGATATAGATCGTTATTGACTACTAGCTGTGCCAGCGGTGTCACCCGCGTTTATGGTTAATATTATAAAGACTATTTCCGTCATACATGATTTCTATGTAACTTTAACCATTAAGGCTGCACACGCGACGGAAGCTTAAAAAAATGGAGTAACTTGTAGCGTGATGAAAAGTATACTATAACCTGCCCAGGAGTATGAAGAATAATTGTACCAAGTTTCGTTAAAATCCGTCGAGTAGTTTTTGTTTCTATAAGGAACATACAGACAGACAGACAGACAGACAGACAGACAGACAGACGGACAGACAGACAGACAGACAGACAGACAAAAAATTTACTGATTGCATTTTTGGCATCAGTATCGATCACTAATCACCCCCTGATAGTTATTTTGAAAATATATTTCATGTACAGAATTGACCTCTCTACAAATTTATTATAAGTATAGATTATTCATAATAAATGTACTTTAATACATTTTCGTTTTACAGTATCACCTGCCGGCCTAGCTTATGATTGGATAACGGATAAATTGTACTGGACTGATGCTGGAACCAACAGGATTGAAGTAGCAAACGCTAATGGTACTATGAGGACTCTACTGGCCTGGGACAATATTGATAAGCCGAGAGACATCGTCGTAGACCCCACTGGTAAATAAACAATTAACAATATTGATTAGTCCCATAGTTCTGAAGTTGAAATTAGATAATGGTAAATTCTTTGGACTGTTCAATTTTATAATACTAAGAGCCAGTTGCACTGCTTACATATCATTTTTGTTAGGGTACCATGAACTTTAAACTACAACTTTGTGTTTAATTTGGAAACAAATAGTTTGCTCCTGCTAAGTACAATAGTCAGGTTGGACTAAGTAGCTAACGCTGATTTAAGGCGTTAACTTTTTTGCGCCCTGCAGGGGGGGCTCCGAATACTCCTGAGGTATCCCTGCCTGTCGTAGGAGGCGACTAAAAGGGCCTTTGGGGTCGTGGGGGTTAGGGGGGGTGGCCCTCTGGCCCTCAATCGTCCCCGGAGAAGCCGACTGCAGGTGTTACACCCGGTCCGTCAGGATAGGGTACACAGCTGTCTATGTGGTCGTGAAACACCACCCTAGGTGTTCTGGGGGAGAATACCACTCCCTCGAGATGGGCCGCCAGGCGGCAGCGCGCGCTACGTAGACTTTACGAGATGAATCCCGACAGTGGGGATCCCGTTGGTTTTGCGTTAGCGCCCGAAGAACGACAGCCTTGAGGTTTAGTCGGTAGGGTCTCCGGAGATTGCTACCGGTTTCGAGCCCGACTCACCCTTTTAGGTCCACCCAGGACTCTAATTGGATGGTGCGTAAGTAAGCATTCCTCAAGTAAAAAAAAAAAAAAAAAAAAAAAAAAAAAAAAAAAAAAAAAAAAAAAAAAAAAAAAAAGGCGTTAACTTTAACTTTTTACTTTGATTTCTGTGGGCCTATAAAAATGCAGAAAGATGGGTGCATCTAATGCGTTTTTTTATTTAGATTGTTTTGCAACGTTCAAATGCCTCCTGTTATGCAACTGAGTTTTTTTTCTGATGTTTAAAGAATATAACATCAAATATCACCATACGAATGTAACATCAAATTGTTCACAGGTGGAGTAATGTATTGGTCCGACTGGGGGGCCACACCCTGCATCGAGCGCGCCGACATGGACGGCGGCAACCGCCAGCGGCTGATATTTGGCGACATGACCTGGCCCAACGGGCTGGCTCTGGACCTCACCAGCAACCGCATCTACTGGTCCGATGGTGGCAACCGAACTATTGAGTTCGCGAACCTTGATGGAACTGGCAGAACTATTTTGATAGGTAGGTAATTGTAACTGCCAAAAGTAAGAAAGCTGATATAAACTAAACATTATGTCTTTCTCTGTATGCAGACAATAGAGGCAAAAGGCATGGAAAAAAGTTTAAATTGAACACATCTTAAAGTCAAAGGTTAATTAAAAACCTAATTTAGTCATAGTGCTTACTTAATACCACTACACTTATATCGTGTTACAGTAAAAAAAACTACTACGTATAGGCTTCCTAAAAGAATTTAAAAAAAAACAAAACTTATGTTGAAATACCTAGAATTTAACAGTATTATCTACTTATACTAAAAATATGAAGTTTAGGTTTCATGTTTCATCACCGATATATAAAACTTTTATTATTTTCCAGGTCAACATCTCCCCCACCCTTTCGGATTAGATTTGCACGGCGATGAAGTTTTCTGGACCGACTGGGACACTCAGTCTATCCAGGCCGCGAATAAGTACACTGGCAAGAACAGGCGTACACTAGGGGCAGGAGTGGCTGGGCTTATGGACGTCAGGGTGTTTCACAAGGACAGGATCGGTGGAGTCAACAGGTAATCCTTTTTGACTCTGCTTGCCTCTTTGGAGATTATGGACGTGATGTTGTTTCTTTTTTTTTACTTGGCGAGGTAACCAAAAATACATTCTTGATTTGTTAAGCTGAATCTTTCTTTGAATCGTGAAAAAAATGAAAGAATTTATTTATATAAAGAAAAAAATATTGAATTCTACGAAGAGTACATGACATGAATAGTCTTCTCTATTACAGCCCATTTATTTACGTTTTACAGATGCGGCAAGAACAACGGAGGCTGTTCACATCTATGTCTTCTGAAACCCGGAGGCTTTACTTGTGCCTGCCCGATTGGAATAAAGATTAATGTAAGTTTTGTAACATTTGAGTCCCATTTTAAGCCTAAAAAGCCAATAAAGGTTAAATTAGCACAGCTACAATGTAAATGATCATGAATGTTAAAGAAGAAATTAAGGTGTTTCAGGACCGTGCCATATTCGTTCGTTCTCTCTGTCTACCCCGCTAGGGAAGTGGCGTGAAGTTTAGTTAGTTAGTTACAATGCAAAAAGCCTTAACTTCGTTGCTTCGTTTGCTTAACTTAACTAGTTGATAAATAAGTAATTGTGCTATTACTTTGATTACAGAAGGACGGAAAGACGTGTGTGGACGGGCCCTTAAACTATTTGATATTTGCTCATCGCGTGGATATTCGTATAGTGTCGTTAGATGTGCCATACCTTGTAGATGTAGTGTTACCTCTACCGCAGTTGAAAAATGCGCTTGCTGTCGATGTTGACCAGAAAACTGGTGAGTAATTACTTTAATTAGATATAATCAAGTCACTGAATTATGTACATACGTATGTATTTTTAATATACGCAGAAGAGTCTTACTTTAAACTCTTTGATTGTCAATACGGATTTATATCTTGCTTGGCGGTGAAGCAAAACATCATGAGGACATTTTGCAGTCATAACTATACTATTAATTCTGTCTTACCAAACAATATAATTAAAGGGCATATCTAATGGTCTTCCCCAAAGATTTATTTTTAATAAGCTAACTATGCATTCTATTTTAGGACTAGTATATTGGACGGACACTGGCGACAGAAAGATACAACGAGCTAACAAAGAAGGTTACAATAATGAAACCGTGATAGGGAAGGGCCTTCACACGGTAGACGGAATAGTTATCGACTCAGCTGGACGGAAGGTGCGTATCACAAATTATCTATCTCATCTTTAATACCTTAGCAAATCAACACAAAAAATATCAAACACTTCTGAATTTGTGCTTGTATATAATCCAGTTTTCAGAAAAGCTTCTCCTTATATCAAAATATTTTTTAATTCAATAGATTTATTGGACTGATGGAGGACGCAACAGCATTGAAGTAGCCGAACTAAATGGCGACAACAGAAAAGTTCTCGTATGGACCGGTTTAGGTACCTATATTTTTACTAGTAGTAGTACCTATATATGTACGTCTTATACTATAAATAAGAGGAAAGACGACCAGTTCCTATGAAAATATATTTTTCAGATTCACCCAGAGCAATAGCGTTGCATTATGAACAAGGATACATGTTTTGGTCTGATTGGGGTCAGTCAGCGAAAATTGAGAGAGCCGACATGGACGGAAAAAACAGGTATGAATTCATCATTTTTCTTTCATTGCGTCGTAAATAGGATTCTTGCAATAACATGGTAATAGAATGTTTAACTATAATTTCAGACGAATAATCGTAGATAATAACATCAAATGGCCTAACGGTTTAACTATCGACAGCGTTGAAGGTAGACTGTACTGGAACGATGCTAAAGTTCTCACTATAGAAAGTTCAGACTTCGATGGCAATGATCGCCGTGTTGTGTTAAGTCAGGTCCCTTATCCCTATGGCATCGCAATAGTAGGGCAGCATATTTATTGGACCGATTGGAAGACGAAGGCATTGCATCGGGCTAACAAGACCAATGCAAAAGATGGAATTATCATCAGGGAGAATTTGGAAGGACTTATGGACATTCACGCCGTACAGGTAAGGTTACAAATTGATTAGTTGAGAACATACTGAATACGAAATTTTTAACAAATCTAAAACTTTTACTGACTGAATGATAAGTAGGTACTTGATTTCTAGTTTATACTTTGAGTTGTTTATTACACAGCAGGGTGAACGAGTGCTGAAGGATGTCTGCGGTACAAACAACGGAGGATGCTCTGATCTCTGTCTCCGCTCGCCCCGCGGATTCACTTGCGCGTGCCCAACTGGACTCTTCTTCGAGGACCCAACTGAAGCCAATCCTAAGAAGTGCAGGACATATCCAGATAACTTCCTCGTATTCGCCACAAGAAGCAGCATTACAATCATTTCGCTCGATACACCAGAACAGTGGGACGTCAACCTTCCGCTGAAAGACGTCGAGAATTCTATTGCAGTCGATTTCCATTGGGAATCGAAACAAATTTTCTACACAGATGTGAATAAAGACTGCATAAGGTTTGTAGGAATGTAATCGAATTAAGTTCAACCCACTATACACACATATATTCTATCACACCAGCAATCCTCGAAGGGGTAGACGCAATAAGGAGTAATAAGTTCCCAGCCACATTCAGCTAAATGTGGCGGAATGTGGATTAGAGAACTTATTACTTCTCATACCCCCCTCCTACCGATGGACCCATTCAACCACATTCAGCTGAATATGGCTGAATGTGTCCATCAGTAGGTAATCCAGATGAATTACTGCTGAACACATTACTCACATTTCTAAAAATGTTTCAGTACCATCAACATGTTGAATATGAGCGAGAGTAAAGTTATCATAAAGGGAAGACTCAATACTCCTAATGGTTTGGGTGTTGACTGGATTGCTAATAACATCTACTGGACTGACAACGAATATAAGGTATTATAGGATTCGCCTAAACAAAATAGTAAAGGAGGTATCATTAGCAAAATTAACTCTATGTTCTGTTATTTTAGGTTATCGAAGTTGCACGTTTGAACGGGACTTCAAGGAAGACTTTGATAACTGGTCTTTACGAGCCACGGGCCCTTGCTTTGTTCCCGGCTAAAGGGTATGGCTCTATAACTAACAAATATAATGATAATTTAGTATAAAATGTTTAGCCTAAAGCAATTTTTGTACACTTGGATTCTTTCAAAAATCATTGCAGTATGCATTAGCGTTTGAAATAATCTTAGCGAAATAGGAAATATTTTGTGAATAATATATTAAGACAAATGTGGAATCTTTATAATATTTGCGCTTGTTTTTAGATACCTCTATTGGAGCGACTGGGGCGAAAATCCTCGGATCGAGCGGTCTCTCCTGGACGGTAGTAAGAGAATGGTCTTAGTGAACCAGGACTTAGGTTTCCCTAATGGCATAACAATCGATTACAAGGAGAGGAGATTGTACTGGACTGACGCGTTGAAGGATAGGATTGACACTGCCGATTTGAACGGAAATCATAGGGTGCAATTGGTTCCGGATGCAAAGAATCCATTTGGGATGACGCAAGTAAGTATAATTTGTAGGAAGAACATTCATAAAACAGAGCTACACGTGTGTAAAAAATCATTTAAATAGTATAATTTTTTCAGGATTTGTAGTATCCTGATCTTTATGTTCATTAAGTTTTCAAAATAATTATAAATCGGATAATTAGTTCAATAATTTATAAGTAACAAATTGGCGAGAATCTTCTTATTATTTTCTCAACATCTAGACTTCACGACCATCACAAGGAGTGAAGTTAACTTTAAGATGGACACAAATCATTATCGCCTAGGCTTATTGAAATTTGTATTTATTGCCAACAATATTTTCCCTTTTCAGTTCAACGATTACATTTACTGGACGGATTGGTACAAGAAGTCGGTGATGAGAGCCGACAAGAGGACAGGGAAGAACGTTACCGTGTTACGAACCGACTTGGAGATGACGATGGAAATAAAAGCCGTGTCGGCGGAGAAGCAGCACGGTTGGAACCCTTGCAAGGAGGACAATGGTGGATGCTCGCATCTCTGCTTCTACAGGTCACATGACTACATTTGCGCTTGCCCTGACGAGATCGAAGCTAGACCTTGCTCTATAAGTTAGTATTTTTATCATCGCAATAACTTTATTTTAAGACTCGTGGTAGTAAAATTGAAGTGGAATAAATAAAACGATAAAATTAATAAGCGTCGCTTATCGAATAGTTGTAAATTAAAAATACACGTGAATCCTTGAGAGTCCAGAAAACGAATTTATAACTTCACGAGATTGACCATTACAAAAAGAAAGAACTGTTCCAATAACATTAATAACTCATCCGATTTAGATCCCCCTCACCATAACAAATGGTTGTCGATAAACACAGTTAATTTATTCGGTTTACTAAGTCGGTTATTTTCGAATTGGAAATATTGTTTTTTTGGTGTTACAATTTAACATTACTTTTATTAATGACTAGCGGTTTCCCACGGCTCCGTCTGCGTATAGTTTAGTCTAATACAGAAACTCCGTTAGTTTAGTGAGGTCTATAAATTCATCATGGATAAAAAGTAGACCACATCCTGTCTCAAGGTTTAAAAGTTAAGGCGTTTGAAGTATTATTTATATATAATTTGCATTAAAAATTAATAAGGTTTTTGTTCATCATTTCTTGCAGTACCAAAAACTCGCGTGGAGAACAGGCTGCCGTCCCACTACCCGTCATATTACGACTACGGGGAGCCCAACATCATGGACAGCTTCGTGCCGTCGCCGCCCGACACGCCCGACACCAGCATAGGCGCCATACTGATCGTGGTCGCCATCTTGACCATCATCATCATCGGCATCGTCGTCATCGCTTTCGTTTGCGGTAAGTTAATGATAGACAGTGAGATAGCGTCACTTTCAGTAGCTTGAGGTGAATGGATAGGCCAGAGGAGTGCAATCGTTTAGGTCATTTCCCTTATATAATTAGCCAAACTACTCCTTTTTGTTTTTGTTTAAAATCTATAGAAAAGCGGCCCAAAAATGTTTTTTATTAATACGAGGTCATTCTGTACTTATTGACATTTTGCTAAAGTTGTTTTTTCATATTCTGTCTGTCTCATCGATTATCGCCTATATTTTTGAAAACTTTGACCTAATGAAAATAAGTAAAAACTGAAATGTAATGGCCTTCCTCAATTTATATAGGCTTCAAAAAGCTAATGCTACCGTTAAATTAAGTTAAATTTCAAATACCGAGTTCAATTTCGGGTACCTATATTATCGGACCTATTTACTAACACATGTTATTTTCTAGTGAGGATTAACAGAGACCGCGGTGGGGAGCTAAAAGAAAATTACCGTGAAGCTAGCGGACATATATCATTCCACAACCCAAACTATAACTGTACGACTGGGGGGAACAGCGGCGAGCCACTCGAGCGCAGATCGAATCGCTTCCAAGGAATCTTCAAATACGACAAGAGCCAGGTAAGAAAATACAGCGTATACTTCTTGTAGGTATGAAAGAGACAACAGTTAAGAAGGTTGTCGATTTCTGAACTTTACATAACAAATTATAACAAAAGTTTTAATAATTAACGAAGTCGATTATATATGTTTTATTAAATTAATTATTAATCGGATGGAGCACTGCTGTTCCTGCTGCCTGATACTAACAACAGCATACATGATTGTTAGTCATCATTGTGTTCTTCTTAAATCGAGCTCAGTGTCAAAGTTTTAGATCTTCGTAGTCAGCCTGAAATAAGTCAGCAAATGCAAATTGTGTGTTGTATGTCGTATAGTAAGCGATACCCGAGCGCGTTCCCTTAGTTTTTGTCTTTTGGCGTAGTAAACTTAAAATCTGTCAGCAAATGCACGTGCATATAGGGATCGCATCCAGCGGCCTTTTTGCTAAAATTAAACTATAATTGAGCTAAACCCAGCTAGTTTGCTTGATCCAGCATTCCAATATCTTGTAGGGAGTCCAGTGGCAGTACACTAGCACATGTCACTGGACCCAGCACTGCCACAATTGTACTGAGCCCAACTGGATTGCTGGATCCAGCATCGCAATCCCTACACGTGTCGTAGTTCGTATAGTAAGTGCATGTCCCGTGCGCAGGAGCGCGTGACGAACGTGTACATCCCGGAGGGCACGAGCCTGCTGCCGCCGCCGCCGCCGCCGCGCCGCCGCTCGCACGACGACTTCGAGCCCGTCACGCTGCACCCCTTCGCGTGAACGCCCTTCGCGCCCGCCCCGTTCGCCCCGCGCTAGGCGCCGAGCCTCCCTCGCGGGACACACGACTTGAATTCTTTCCCCATTGGAATCGTTACGAAAAACAACATGATTTGAATTTGAAAAAAATATTGGAACGAGATATAGATCAACTTTAACGGTGTTTTAGGTTTCCCCTCGAGGAAATTTAGGAAACGAACTTGTCCAAATTGTTTTGAGTGAGATACCCCTATTTATCATCTGGTACTCGAGTACCTGTAAAAGGGAAATCTAGTTTGTTCGATGATTAATATGCATGTCTGGCGCATTCACTTACATTGATATCCTAAGATGCCCTTACGCTGAATCCGTTCTTCTATTTACAAACAAAATATGACCTCTTTATTTTGCCAACTTTTATAAATGACTATTGAATAAGTACGGTTACGGGTACGGTATGGTGTTACGGGTTGGTGGTACAGGTTCTCGCTCACTACAAGCGATAAATTGAATCAGCTTAATGGCCGAATAGAGAAATGCAGTATGTGCCAAATGTCGGACCGAACACTGCCTCATCATGCACAGTATGCCAACTTCACGACTTACTCAGACATGTGCGTGAGAACTTAAACTTAAACTATACCGTAAAAGATAGTACCTATACCAATATGATAAACTGTCAAAAAAAAAAAACTATTAACAACAGCACATCAAGAACGTGGCGATATTGTATGCTTTCGATGCAAAATAATCTATGCGATTTCTCGTGAAATTATGCAAATATTAAGGTAACTTTGAATGACGAACATTTCTACAATACCGCTTTACAAGTACGTATTAATGAGTTATATTCCAGATCCAAGGCAATACCGACTGACATATTGAGATCGTACGACTTGAAAAATAGAGTAAAGTAAAATTAGAGCTACAGTTATAGGTACGTACAAAAAGCATCTTGACAATTCTATCAAGATGCTTTTGGGTATTAATCAATAAAAGAAGTTGAAGTGCCGTTAGTGAAACGTGAAGGATAATCAGCATTATATAGTGTGCAGATAAAAAAATATGAAAATATAAGATGCATGTCTAATAACTTAAAAGGATAACAAAAGTAATTGATGTTACTAATAATAGTGTATTTTAATAACGAAACATGTCTATTTGTTCATTTATTAATTAATTATAAACGGATTTAACATGTACATATTTTGGGTCAGACCACATTTTTACATTAAAAATACTGTTTTTAATTAAAAAAAAAAGTTTATTCTAATTTAAGACGCAATTTAAAACCATCCAAATATTACTAATATGTAAATTATAATATAATGAAAATAATCTTCAAAATTTAATTTAATACTTGATCCGAGGGTGGCCCCCCGTGTCATGAGTGGGACGATAGACGCGTCAAGATTTGTTTCCCGTCGGTAAGTAATAATCGTCAATTGCAGATTTGGAAATGTCCAGACGGATACGTAGGTATTATAAGGACACATTGTTAGTAAATAGTACATTTATTACCTTGTGAATCATTTTATAATAATGTATGTATGATTTGAAATTACTGTACTTACATACTTGTGTACTAAGTAGTAATTACTGGTAAGAAATAGCTCGTTTTAAGAATTTACCATATTTTTTTTCCAATCGATACTTCATTTCGAAGATAAATACATAGTAATCATCATAATTCGAATAAAAAAATAAAAATATGAGTTTTAATAAGACACATACAAAATATATACCAAGCATGGTTATTGTTATAGTTTATAGAAATAGATAAATACGTTTAGATATTCTAGAGATTAATGAACATCTTGTGTGTAAATAGATGTATTTACGAACTACAAGCAAATTACGTACCCCAAATATGTTGTATTCCATTCCATTTACGTAAAACTAGTGTAAGGAAAACCAAATTGAACGACTGAGGTAGCATGCTAAACGGTGGTCACAGTTTTGTTTTATCAATTTTATAATAAAATAAAATATTTATATATGAATATAGATCATGAAATGATCTCGATTATTTTAAATATTTAAATTGTTAGACAGTGAAAATTTAGCATGATACCGCAGTACATAAATAAATTAAATAAAATTATCAAAAAAAAACAAGGAGTGAATGAATGTATTTGAGAGGAAAGAAAATAATAGAAATGATATTATAGTATGATATTTATTATTTTTGTACAAACGAGCTGCACGTGGCCCCCCCGCGGCTCACGAGGGGGTTCCGTATTAGCTGGTATATTATTCATATTTATATAGAAATATATAGATACGGAGGTTTGGGATCATAGTATGTTCATAAAGATATTAACGAGAATCCTTGCAGAATCCCAAACTTCAAACAAAAGCAGCTAACATTTCGAAAATTCTCATACTTCGAAAGTGTCAGGATGTCAAAAACATTTTATTGTTTTAACGTTCTTCTAATTTGATATTACCAACATTGTTTTCAGTATAATAATAACGAATTCACTTTTAGAAGTAATTCACCACGATTAATATGGTGACAATAAAATATCAATGTAAATAGTTAGTTTTAATTACGACGTTTTTTGTCAAACAAATGATATTGCATTGTAAATAATAGTTTATTTATACCTGGTACCTAATAATTTTATTTCGTTTCAACTGTTGCACTTACATACGTGCGTAGGGACGCCACTAAAATGCACCTCATATCAGAGTAATTCTTTAGTAAATTAACTAGATTTAAATATTAAAAAGTGCTTCAATTTATTAACATAACGCCTAATATTGTTTCTGACGGCTACCGTTAAGAATATACATATTAGATTAATGAAACGAACACCTGTATGTTGAATTATATTTTTACTCTTTACATTGCGTTTGATTGTGGATTAATTACGTCTCATACACGAATTGGACGTACATAAAGTTTCACAGGGTGTTTTAATCTAAGGTAGAGTTAGAACGGTGTCAACGGTGTAACCGGTCTCAACGGACATTGGTTCAATTTGATTGCTTACCTTTTGTAGGAAACTATTAATTATTTACTTGCATAGACATTATTTTTATGACAAGAATTAAAATTTTCTATATCTTCTTGCATAGATACGACGTTATTTTATAACGAAAGTTCCTTTTACAAACCAATGAAGTAACACTTTTTATATGAATGAAATTTCTGTTTTATTATTATTGTTAACACAGATGGATATTGCAAAAAATCTGGTTATATACTAAAATAGAAGTGTATTAAGATTAACATTATAATTGTGTAATAAATCATTACTGCTCATTGCCAAGCTCGTCGTAACATATTGTATTATATTTTTAAAATTTCAATAATGATCCGCCCCTAATTCATGGTTATGACAACAATAATTTTATATTTAATGTGACATTCCAATAATATTACGTTAAACGCTTTCAACCCTCTTTCATTCAAATGCCTAACTACGCAAAAAGGTACTAAATAGTCCATCGTTATAACAACGTGCAAATATCTCGAACAACAAACATTGTAATAACGGATAAAAGAGGTTTGAAAGAATAACTTCTAAGAGAAGTGTTTCATATGACTTTTTATATTAGTTTTAAGACATATTTTATGTAAATTGTTTTGTTAAATAGCTTATAAGAAAAGAAAAGTTAAAGTATGTGAGTGCTGTGATACCAGATGCTATGAGAGTTAAAGAGTTGATCACCGATGAAGTCAGTTAGAATGTGAATATAAAGATGTAAACAATTTCGTTCGCTCGGGTCGGACGTCAGCTGAATGCACAAGATGCACACATTACACGCACAACGCGTATTCATTCACTTTAGTGATGTTCTCATATTTTGTTTGTACGAGGAAATTCTACATTTAAAATATATATTGTGCAACATGTGCCAAATTGTGTCGATCAGTATTCCTTTTATTACTTTGGATATTAAATTATAGAGGGAAATTAGATAATTAATTATACAGCTTTTACACCTCGTTGCCTCCCATCTAGGTGTTGAAGCTGTTGTCCGATTTATTATTGTACTGAAAATTTAAATAGAAATTATTCAAATAAACCGGTATTTCATTTGCATAAACACCGAAACCCCGTATACCCCTCTTATATCATGTTAGTTTATAGATGTCTGTTTCACGTCTCGATCTCGAAGGAGGATTCATGCGGCAATAAAATACATAACGCTGTTCACTTCGTCTTTATTACAGATACCTACGTACATGATGCTTAACCTTAGTCAACAATCGCATATATTATATAACACTGTGTAGATAGTTCCAAAGACACCGAATATAAAATAAAATCTTATAACGATACATAGTAGAACCTACAATTTCATTATTTATAACCGACACATAATTTATCAATTTAGTAAAGATTAGAAAATAATTAATTTCATTTATATAACCGAGTTCAGTATGATAATTAGCAAACAGCGCCATACCGCTCACCAGATATTTATTTGTGCTTACACTAAGAGTATTTTGGGTGGGAAAGTAAACCTAATACTAAAATGTATTTAATTTTTATAACCTTATAACAACACAATAATTATATTTTCAGACATTTGTTATTCGCAGAGGTATTTTTAATACCGAAAGGCGCGATACTTATCTAATTATGAGATTTCCTTCGTCATTTGAAAATATACTATTAGATATAATTAGGTCCGATATATTTTAGTAAAATTTAGAAAAAAAACTAAATTTTAAAGCTGGTGCAGTAACGTAACAAATGCTCAGTGCACCAAATAGCACAGCCAAGACGAACACAATATCCTACATTTATTATACGCATTGTAAAAAAACACATTACATAAAGCATATATACATACATATTATAAATAAATTCTCCTGACCCCAACATTTCATTATGACCAGAAATACTTTAAGAGAAAGGAAACTAGCATATATAATATAATATAACTTTTACAATTACGCTGGCAGATCAATAATTTAAGTATTTTATTTCTCGCTTAAAAGTATTAAGGTTAAAAGCCTCTGGTCTATTTAAATTAGAATATTAGTTAAGTAGACAATTTTCTTCACATAAATAGCTTAAAAATATTCAACCTATGTTCATTCTTTGGCACGAACATAATAACAGATAAGGCAAACCCATACCTCTTAAATCATTTATTTCAATGAGATCAGCACTATATTAAATAAATATAAATGAGAAAATAGGTATACCGCTCCTTTAATTTAACATTTCAGTCAAACATTAAAAAATATAAAACGGAATGTCTCTCTTAGAGTATCTACATGTAAAATGAAACATTAATATTTTGGATAAAATCCCTGTAAGATTATATGAAACTTAATATTTCTATTGTCATGGCTTTACTTACCTACGCATGTGGAAACATTAATGATAACGTTTAAGTTCCGGAAATACTTCTAGTAAGACGAGGTCGAAGAGTTCCTGTGAATAACAAAATATTAAATTAAATATTTTGTGATATATTTCATATATACAGTATCAGTGGCGTAGCGTGGACTAATATAAACGTGGGCGAAGTCGCATGAGCGAGGCCCCTTCTATCTATCTCACCAAACATGCTTGCAAAAGGCCTCGCCCTTCAAGTGCGTGGCCGTGGACAAGGGGCCCACTTCGCCGTCGCCTAGCTACGCCACTGGACAGTATACAACCTTATGTTTATGGACGTTTTTGCGCGTGCGCTTATTATAAATAATAATATCGGGTCTAAACGACCTTATAGATTAGACATATAATTTTTAGGAGTTTATACTATATTATATTTTTTTTATACTGATTCTTTAAATGAAAATATTTGACCCGTGTTTCGCTTTCTTGAAAGGTGTATGTCAGGATCGTAGCAAATGGAAGTACGTGATCTCTGCCTACCCCCATGGGAAAAAGGCGTGACATTATGTATGTATGTATGTATGTTTCGCTTTCTGTTTATACTAAATATATACGAATGTACCATACACATTTAATTGAGACATAATTTTAATCTACTGCCAATAATTATAATATTTCGACTTTTACCTACACTAATCTTTAAAATCAACTCTGTAGGAAAGTGCCAAGTTTTACGACACTGTAAACATATTGAGATTGTACAAATAGGCAAGTTGCCATTAGAAGAATTATAGTTTTTTATTTTATTTTCGATTTTTTATCTGCTCATCGCTTAGCTGTATGCTTGTTTGGAAGAAAATATTAAACTAGTTAAAATTGTAAAGCTTACCTTTTTTAAAAACAAATAATTTTGAGATTTTATTTGGTTTTAATGTTTTGTCCTAGAATAAACGATTACATACGTAATTGATAAAAAAAAATCTTAATTTTTACAAGCTTTTATTTAGTTTTACCTGTCCCGATGTTTGTTTGTTTAATTCTCTGTAATCAAGTTAAATCTTCAGTTAAATTTGATCCACTTTCCGGTTACCGATTGAACCGAAATTTTGCATGCATGTGTATATGGCGTGACAATGCAATATTATGGTACCATGGACCTGATCTGACGATAGAACTAGAAGCTGGCCATAGAAACTTTGTAATAAAATGACGTAACCCCATCGAGTTTGGGCTCGTTGGATTCGTCTTAAAGAGTACTTTAATGCCAAGCAGTGACCAGGGTTTGATGATGGAGTTAGAAGGTGACCATAGGAACTCTGTAATAAAATGACGTAACCCCTTTGAGATTGGGCAGTTTGATTCACCTTGACAGACTTTTATATCATATAATTATTATATCATATAAATTGTGTAATGACGTTATAAGTTAATAATAGAAGTTTTAAAGTATAAGTTTTTTTTTTCTTTTTAGCGCATTTAAATAAAAGCTTGTTTTCTTTTACTTTTAATTTATTAAAACCTTACTTTAAGTATGTAGTCTATAAAACCGGCCAAGTGCGAGTCAGACTTACGCACGAAGGGTTCCGTACCATTATCTATACAACATTAGACACTATATTATAACCTTTTTGTATATTCTGTGAATATTTGAAGCGTCTATGTGCCCCTAACATTTGTGAAAATTTCAAGTGTCTAATTATCACGGTTCATGAGATACAGTCTGGTGACAGACAGACGGACGGACGGACGGACAGACAGACAGACAGACAGACAGACAGACAGACGGACAGCGGAGTCTTAAATAGGGTGTCGTTTTTACCTTTTAGGTACACAACCTTATTTTTAGGCTTTCCAATTACGGGTTAAGTAAAAACAATACTGTAATTTAGAATTGAATAAGGTCTAAAGCCACCTATGTAAGAAAAAAATATTAGTTTATGTCAATGGACTTGGCGATACCACTACCGTGCCCCTAGAGAATACGGCTTAAAACGTAATAAATTGGTGTAACGAGCGAACGTCTTCACACTTGTCACGGTGTTTCGCATTGATCGACAATCTTCGGCGACATTTTTAGCGCGTCAGTGTTTTCAGCAGCCGGCCAACAAGGTAATAATTTTAGAACGATCCCGCGATATCCGTGTGATACCGATACATCGCTGCGGTGCGCAAATTATTCGGCTAAGGCGCGTGGGCGCTTAAGAGTTCCCCAATTTTATTAGTCGCGGTCCGTTCTTTATAAACGCAGCCGGACGAGTTGTTATGAGTACTTTTTATAAACGTTTACTATTTACGTAGTCCAAAGTGACATGTGAATTCAAATGGTGGTCAAATATAGATCCAGTGAAATTAGCAAATATGCCTATCCTGTTCAGTGCAGTGGCGTGCGATAAGAACGTTATATCGAAATTTGCTTCGTGCGATGGAAACTTTGGGGAAATCATACAGGAAGTGTTGACAAAAATTCCGCCTAAAAATGAGAAGATGACATATTCTCATGGACAATATTTGTTCCATTACATTAGCGCTAATAAATATTTTTATTTTTGTATCACTGATAAGGTCAGTATTTTACTATTTTACTTTACTACACATTTCAATACTTATCCAGACCTCTCTACTTTACCGGTAATTACACTATAAATTATATTTGGTAAACCCAAATATAATTGATTTATTATAAATCATGTAATATAGCATATTTTTCAGTTTCTTGGTGATAAGAAAGATTGAAAATATCTAAAAGTAAACCTGTATAATTATTTATTTAGAGGACTAGCTTTTATCAGAGGGTCAAGCCAAATTAAATTTGGTCTCTTACAAAGATCTCATCATGCGCCCCGCGGAATTTATAATTTTGTCGAGACAAAAACTATAAAGTGTCCTATTTGAGAGGTTAAACCTTTGATATACCAACCTTCACCACAACCGGTCACGTAGTTCGAGCGTGAAAACGTTACAAAGGTCCTTTAGCATTTCTAATATTAGTCGAGATATCAACAGACTATGGAAATATAAGATTTTTCCCTTTAACAGCTATGTCAAAGATCAAGGGCATTCCTATTCCTAAACGAGATACAACGAAGGCTCACCGACGGAAACAAAGGTGACTTCACGTCCGTGCTGGCAGCCGAGATGTACCGCTACAGCGAAGACTACAGCACTATCACAATACGGAAAGGGGAATTGGACGAACTGAATTCTATTGGCGTTGGATGCAGTGGTGAGTGTAAAAAAATAATAACAACAATCTAGATATACATACGGATAAATAGAATTAAAATGTCCGTTTATAAATTAAAAGTAACCTGAATGTTAATACAATACTTAAACAAACAAACATAACATCACGTCCATAATCCCCGAAGGGGTGGGCAGATTCAAAGGGACAGCAAGCCCTTTTAACCACATTCAGCCAAAAATAAAACTGGGCTGGGTTAGATGGAAAGTTGTGAAAAGTAGTGACAAGTGGATGGCTCGTTGCCTACACATTCACATACCGAAAGCCCCGTTTACCGTTGGTCGCCTTTTACGACATGCCAGGCAAGAAACACAGTTGGCAAATTCTTTTTAATTCCCACACCAATTTGGGACAGTCCCACACTAACACGGGACTTATAATATATATAAAAAAGAAAACAATTTATAAAGGTTATATCGGACACTTTGTTCCTGATACTTAACTCATTTTGAGTTTTTTTCCGTAAATTTTCCCTTTCTTTAAAAAAGTTTCTTTGTATGAGAGGTAATCAAAACCATTTTCTGTATTACTGAAAATGTTTCTGCAAAATTTCATAAAGATCGGTAGAGTGGTGGTAGACGTGAAATAACAGACAAAACTCCGCTCATTTTTTGCATTTACAATATTCTTTTGTATAATGTACTTTTTTTAGCAATTAAGCAGTCGCTGTAGCCTAAATCGGCTGTGAGGCAAATAAGTATAGTCTTGAAACAAAATCAGTTCCATCTACAAAATTAAGAACTGGCAAAAGGGGGCTGTGAGTCCCAATTTCATCATTAGTAAAATAGTGTATTTGTATTGAGTTCAACGGCTTGATACTTTTTCCAGAGAGTTTGCTGGGAGAGAAGATTCTATTCGTTAATAATCCAGAAAACTTGACATTTAGTGTAAGTATTTACATAACGAGGAACTGACACCGATGACTAACTAGCAACTTTAATGTAGAAACATCATGCCTGAAAACTTCTTAAATTTTCAAGTTTTTGAAAAAAGCTATGTCCTTAATTTGCTTTTTAATCAAAAAGTTAAACAATCTGTTGACCTTAATAACTATTGTGATAAAGTTAGATACCCTTGACGTTATGAGTGTTCACATATTATTGGTTAGTTGTGTGTATAGAAGTTATTGACGAGCATCAGCTCAGATATTAATAAAGTAATTAATGTTCAGATATTAATGGTAACTTGTAGTGTATGGAACTTATCGACATTTTAAACTTTTCACAAGTATTTGGTCACTCTGTCTGCTCCAATATATCTGACGGCGACTGTACCTACTCTGTCTAAGTGAAATAATATTTTCATCCTTTTCAGACTATATCGTACGTGGGTTCCCCAACACCAGAGAAAATAACGGTCACCGTAACCGACTCAAAATTGTACACGGCTGTCGTCGTAGTACTTATTTTAGTTTTAGGTATAGCAATTTATATTTTCGGGCCAATATCATCTGTGATGCTGACTGGGGCTTTAATATATTCTTTGTTTTATTCTGTCCTTAAGACATAAATACAAATGTAGCGTTAGTTTATTTCGTGTATCGTAAGTGATATTTTTATGTCTCCATGTGTAAGTGTTGATGACCCCACGCATGTTAATATTATGTATATAAACATCTAGACTTTTTTAAAGATATTGCTTTTGTAAAAGTAACGTAAGAAAATATTTTTTGTTAGAAAAAGTGTCTGATTAATAATCTTTAAGATCATAAATAGCTATTAGTTATTTGACAAATTAAGTGAGTGCTATCACACTGTAATGCAATTTTTTGTGTTTAGCAGCAAATCAACTCATTATTATAATCAACATCTAACATATTTATACATATTATAATTTAAGATAACTGTCTCTATGTGATACATTATTAAAATATATTCAATCCTTTGGTTAGTAGTTACTTTTATTAATAATAGTGTGAGTTTTTAGCTTGGGTTTCGTTACATTTTGGATATTTTGAAAAAGTTTAGAAGATTTTTTTTAAAACTCAAACGTTTATCTAGCATCACTTCATGATCGTGGCGGATTAAGTGTTAACAACGCACTAGGAAAAAAATAAAAGTCGCCTAAGCTACACCATACATAAGATTTTTCTTAGTACCTATATGAAAATTTTTAGGTTTCGTATCACTACATAGTATAAAACTAAGTCGCTTTCTCTGTCCCTATATCCCTATGTATGCTTAAATCTTTAAAACTACGCAACGGATTTTGATGCGATTTTTTTAATAGATAGAGTGATTGAAGAGGAAGGTTTATATGTATAATAACATCCATTAAATAGTGGAGAAATACTGTTATTTTTGAGGTTTCTAATGTGATGTCGTAAATAATTAAATTTTTTCAGCTTACTATGCAAACGCAGGCTGAACCCTACGAGATTTATCAAAATAATGTACGAGGTATTGTACACATTTAAAAGGTCTACAGAAAACTCCGCGATGGTATATGTCTATCTCTTATGGATATCCCACAATAATTTTTTTTTTCATTTACTTTTTACGACAAATAATGGCTAATTTTCGAAGCGATTTTAACCAATACAGTATAAATCCTTATCCAATTAAATATGTAAGTACCCTAAATACATTTTT
The DNA here is from genome assembly GCA_951394215.1 of Glyphodes perspectalis. Lineage (NCBI taxonomy): Eukaryota > Metazoa > Arthropoda > Insecta > Lepidoptera > Crambidae > Glyphodes > Glyphodes perspectalis. Next base: position 6,544,478 of record OX596206.1, on the reverse strand, counting down.
GATTTAATATAAATCTATATGGCCCTTTACAGCATATGATTTCAATAAATATTTTCGAAGATATTACAGATTTAAAAATTGCGGGACGTAGCGTCTGCGGCAGTACCGGCCGGCCGGGGCGGCGGGAGCGTGCCTATATGAATTTAGATATTCCAAAGATAGCAGGAAATCTTCATGGTATACATAGGGAAAGGGGAATTGTTTTACTCCAAATTTAACGCCTGCGGGCCACGGGCAGTAATGAATAAATCAAAACTACTGGATCGATTTTAATCGTTTTTTCAGTTTGTGACATAGGCTATATATTTTATACCCGTGCGTTTACAGTTTTTCTGTAGTGTATTTAGTATCAGCATTGCACCCGTGCGAAGCCGGGGCGGGTTGCTAGAAAACTATAAGTAAGATTCCATAGTTATTCGTTAGGAGATTCATCCCCGTTTTGGAGATTAAGCGAAACAAACAGACAGCCACAGATAGACGCCACGTACGCGCTACCCGGCGATAACAGCTGCTGCGATTGTGCGTGGTGTCCTGCGCCGTGACGAACAGCTTGCGCGCGCCGCGCGCCGCCGCGTGCGCGCCCACTAGCGACGACAGCGCCCCCACTACGCTCTCCGACAGCTGCTGCAACGTGTGTGTGTGCGACTCACGTAGAAAATCTGCCTGTTGTGCGTGGTGTCTTGCGCCGCGACGAACAGCTTGCGCGCGCCGCGCGCCGCCGCGTGCGCGCCTACTAGCGACGACAGCGCCCCCACTACGCTCTCCGACAGCTGCTGCAACGTGTGTGTGTGCGACTCACGTAGAAAATCTGCTTGTTGTGCGTGGTGTCTTGCGCCGCGACGAACAGCATGCGCGCGCCGCGCGCCGCCGCGTGCGCGTCTACTAGCGACGACAGCGCCCCCACTACGCTCTCCGACAGCTGCTGCAACGTGTGTGTGTGCAACTTACGTAGAAGAGCTGCTTGTTGTGCGTGGTGTCCTGCGCCGTGACGAACAGCTTGCGCGCGCCGCGCGCCGCCGCGTGCGCGCCCACTAGCGACGACAGCGCCTCCACTACGCTCTCCGATAGCTGCTGCAACGCCAGTGTGCGTGTGTGCTCTGCCGGATAGATAATAGCTTGTACACAACAGATTCAGCTTGCAAGTCAGGGAGGAGAACGGGGTGGGGCATATCGCCAAGGCTAGTTACGGTTGGCTTCCTCCTCGAACCTCGAACCTCGAACCACGATTTATTGTACCAGGAAAGTGAGAGTGAAGAGGAAATGTCAAGAGGACAGCGATTAGTGCTCTAGCAGCCGGCATCGGCGACATAGCGGTTTTAGACCGTCGTAGGAGAGAAGTGGTTATTATGTTCGCTTGCCTCGCTATCCTAGTCCACCTAGCACTGCCAATGCGTTATGGTGGGGCGCGGGAGGGTTTCCCTAAGGAGGGTTTCTTCAGACCTTTGTCCTCATATCGGGTTGCCAGATGGAAGGCGACCCACCGACGAGACACTCTCCATGTCTCCCTCAGGTTTAACAGAAGTCACAACAGCATAACACAAAAGAAACACTAAATCAAAGTAGTTATCAATTGCTAACCATAAAAAACATATTTCTTTAAATAAATAAATAAAAAATACGACGCTGGGAAAATATTACGACTCAAACGATGCTCCATATATTTCCGAATATCACGCGCCGAGAGCATGTGTCCTTCCATTTGACTTTTTTATACACGGAAAACAGTATATTCCGCAAAATATATGCCAACTTTAAAATATGAAAACATGTCATTCATGCGTTTAATTCCACGCAACATAAAATTATAACTGACGTCAATCCAATTCCCTGGTGGTGACAATATAATTATCTTTTTTCTTGACACTGATGTTGAAAGATTAGATTAAAATTGATGAATAATAAATACACTATGGGGAAAGTTTGTATAGCTTACGTTATTTTTTTTCTATGCGTAAGTACTGTGAGACCACAGTATTCTTCTTATTAACTTCCAAATAAAGGAGAAAATTCTCATTTTTCATAGATATTTCTTTAATGATAGAAGAGTAATGCAACACTTACCCAATCGGTAAGCATCTTGTTTTTATCAAATATGCATTTTTAACCGACTTCAAAAAAAAGGAGGAATATTTTAAAACAAGTGACCAGTTCGTCGCTTATGTAATTAGTCCCCTTTTACATGCTAGGCACAGTTGGCACATTATTCCTAAATTCCAGACCAATATGGTCCTGTCGTTATCTGATTCTTACCTTTATCCTGAAAGTTCCTGTTGGAAGTGGTCTCGCTGAGCACGCCGCCCGGCCACCACGACTTGAGGACGACGCTGATGTAGTAGTGCAGCATTTGCTCAGAGAACAGCCACGAGATTGTTTCTTTTATTTGCCTAAAACAAATATTTGGTATTAGAACAAAACATTCTAAGTAACTACTTTCTCGACAAGTTACAAATATTTTGACATTTAACATATTATAATCACTAATATAATCATGTCCGTAATACCCGAAGGGCTAAGCAGAGTCAAAGGGACAGCCCCTCAATTACATGTAGCCAAAAAATATAACTAGGGCGGGTAACATAGAAAATTGTGAAAAAGTAGTGACATGTGGCTAGCTCGTCACCTACACAATCACGCACCCACAACCCGATCAACCATTAGTCTCTTTTTAAGTCATGCTAGGCAAGGAACACAGTTGCTCATTATTTTTTAAGTCCCCGATCAATATAGGAAAAATAGCAAATCTTAAATTACCATGACAAAGAGAAGGACCACATATAATACAACTGTTCAGCTCTAAGTGACACCTGTTTATCGTCCGGCCGTAAGTGATCTGCACGAAGGTGACGAGCGTCTTGCGCAGCCAGCGGAACACGCCGCGCATGTCGAACACCTCGCTCAGCAGCGCGTACAGCGGCTCCGCGATGCTGTCGCGCTCCTCGCCCGCGATGCCCGCACCTAATGATTCGTAAGTTATTTAAATCGCTCTTACCATGATCCAAAATTGTCTGGTTCTCCTATCTAAGTGTTACGGAGGTCAGATCGGCAGTCGCTTCACTGTAATTACCAGACTTGCTAAATCCTCATAGTCTAAGCGGACCCCGACTAAGCACGGGACATAACGCTAGGATGATGATGATGATATAAATCGTTCTTATTATCGGCACGTATATTCAACAGTCCTCGGGCTCCGGTTTTTTGTTCTATAATCACTAAAGTTCCCCTTTTTCGATATTGAAAATCCTCAGAGAACCTTCCAAGAACCTCAGAGAAGCCTTTAGCGTCGATCGATCGATTGCTGATACGCAGTTACTGAGAGCGCCTGCATGAGGCCGGTATTTTTTTAAAACAGTTCTTACCCAGCGGACCCGGCGTAGGCATGCAGAAACCGACACGGATTCATGGGAATTGCTGCTAAAGATACTCTGACAAAAGAGAGGAGGGGAGATGCACAAAATGAATTGCTTACACCGAAGAATAGTATGAATGCAAGTTAGATATGAATGAAATAGTACTTATTATCTACTTAAGGAATAAGGTCAAAAATAAATCTCACCGCGCATAGCAGTAGTCATGTTTTTCCCGGCGGAGTCGCCGCCATTCCCGTCCAGGTACAGCGATATCTCGTCCTCGTCAGCTGACATGTGTGTGAACGCCTCCTTCTCCTGCGACGATCTGCTTGTAGCCTCACTACTGGTGCTGGGTGGGTAAGCAGAAAAGGGAATATATTTTAATCCTACATTAGTTTACAAGCGGGACTTCGCTCACGAGTAAATTGATGTCGTTAAAGCGGTTGTTGAAAGCGCTGTCTGTTGTTGAGCAACTGATTGCGTTGCTATTTCAAACTTAAAATTCATGTGGATGATAACATAATGATGTAAGAATTAAACATGTTTATGATGTCGCACTTTCAATCCACGACAGATTACGAACCATTTTTTCGTCTACAACTTAATTAGTACATAAGTTATGCATGTTCAACTACGACAAATTAAAAAAAATTACCTTTGATTTTTTTATATAATATGCCAGTATGCCTGGATGAAAATAATGTTTAAAGTTACATACCTTTTAAATAAAGTAGAAAAAGAGAATTTATTTTTCTTTGGCAGGTCTCCTTGTTTCAGGTACTCAGAACTGGGATTAAGGAATGTATATAAAGCTTCACTTTGGTTTAGTCTGTCGTCTTCTAAAACAAACTGAAATACAATAACGGATTAAAATCTTCGACTCGATCTATTTGTCATAATGTTAGCAAGCCAAATGTGACATTATTGTGACCCCAAAAATGAGATTTAAAACGATAGAATGTATTTTATAGTGTGCTTATGTGCGCCCATGGCAAAATCATTTTTGATCAATCCAAATACTTACTTCTAAATATTTCTGAATTAAAATCTTAGCTTTTTCTAAAGAATTCCTATCATTTTTCCCAAATAGAAATTTGAAAGAATTAGATGGCAACTCCAAATTTTTCAACTCCGAACATAAGGGCCTTAATTTTCGATGTAATTCCTGAAACAATGAATAACAATGAATATTAATATAAGCTTTTAATGGAATCTGATCAATGTACATATGTGAAGTGATTTGTATATTTATAGGCCACTCACTTGAAATTCGTTAAGGGTCCGTAACAAGACCCATCCGGTGGATATTTGCTCCGGCCTTTCTTCGCCTGTGGCAACTTCCTGCTCGGCCATGTGCACGACTATCACAAACTGTGGTGGTTTTGACTCATCTATTATCTGAAATAGGATATAAAATTTAAATCCAAGCAGACCTCGACGAGTAAAATAAAACGCTATAAATAAGGTTATTAAGTACCTTCTTCTTTTTATTCTTATAACTTATTATAGTACAAAACACTGTGTTTAACATTCATTGTTTAATGTTCTACATCATGAATGTCAAAAGAGGTTGAGACAAAACGGCTAATATGTCATTTTTTGGATTATTAGACCTGATCATCTGACCTTTTCATACTAATATTTAAAAGATTTAAGATATGAATGTTTGTTTACATTGAAACTACTTGTCAGATTAAGAAAAATCTTTTTCAAAAGGAAGGAGGCAAGGAAGAGGAATATTAGTAGATAACATGAATAGGACGAGTGAATATGTGACCTCGGCGCTGTGCACGGTGGCGCGCCACAGGCCCAGGTGGTCGGCCCAGGTGTCGGTGCGCGCGAGGTGCGCCTCGAGGCGCATCTGCTCGCCCGCCAGCCGCTCCACCTCGTTGGCCAGCATGGCCAGCGCCGGCGACTCCGGCTTCAGCGACGCGCGCAGCGCCGCCAGCGCCTGCGCATATCCAAATATCGTCAAACTTCAATAGCTTCACGCCATTTCCCCGGTGTGCAGGCGGAGAGAACTGAACGCGATACGACACGGCCACTCGCTTCTTTAACATTATAATTCGTTTCATACACGCTCTACGGTATCTGAACATCTGGTTGTACTTAGTGAGTCGGGGCCTTCCGCAATGTCCTTCCACTTTTGCATTGTAATAATCAATAATTATAGCATCCCCAGAAGGGTAGGCAGAGTCCATTAAAAGTCCATAAGTAATACAACAACATATCAATCACTGGTTTAAGCCCGCTAGACCATCACTAAAAATGGGCTCCATGGATTCCTAATCAGTCCATGACAAGAATTCTGAGAACCACATTTTCAGTAATATGTAGATGCGAATATTTAGTCTCCATTTGAATTGAACACATAAATAAACGCAATTAGGTTGAGAATTCAATGACTTATACTCGAATGCATCTAGTACATAGAAGTATTATAATCATAACCATTTGTTTAAATGGTGCAAGTGTAAAGTACAATGAAATTTACTGTTCGTCACGCTAAAACTATTTTCAATGGTCTGATGTATGCACAAGGGCATGTTAAATTGTTTTATTTCTGCTACGATAAGAAAAAAAAGCAATTGTTTCATATCGCTTTGTTATATTGTTATAGGACCGCCTTATTCTCGCGACTTTACTCGAGTTAGTGTAAATTTTTCTATCTCACTGTTTTATGGATAAAAGACACCGTATGTCCTTTTCTGTACACTTAAGAGCGTTTACGCAAACAAATATGGACCATAGTATTATTCGAGATTAATGTTGTAACGATGAAACAAACACACTTCTCATTTATATCATTACATAGAAAGCATGAAAAATTACAAATTACCGCATTCACCAAAACGATTACCGACACACAAAAAGGAACCTTATTATCTAATAATATATGATCAATTCAAATATACTACAACACAAACCTGTATCTTATTGTTGTGCCTCTCCTGGAGCTGGTCTAGTTTCCGCCTGGCGTATGTCGAGTGCTCAGTAAGATGGAGGGCGCCGCCTACACTCTCCGCGGACGACACCGATTCGTTCGACAGCTGACGGTCTTCTATGGGCGATCGCTCTGAGCTCATTTCTGAGAAGACAAAAAATATACAGTTGGGTATGGACTCTAAAGCGATGGTTCTTATAAAAACTTAGAACAAGTCGCCCAAGAATTACAATTATTGTTGTATATCCAGTATAAATTGAAAATCTAATACATTTCTTAGGCGTGAAATTTAGTTAGTTAAAACATTTCCTACTTTCCTTTTTAACTTCAACCCAATGTTAAGTAAAGGCTTCTTCCATTTCTGATTTATTATAAAAATTTAATTTTTAAATAATTGTCTTTTTTTTTACATTGACATAGTTTGATTTTAACCTTATCGGCCGCGGAAAGAATCATAAAGTGGTTCTTTGTTAGCAGTTTTTAAGATACTCGTTTTATTACTTTTACTTACCTTTGTTAGCTTCTTCTGTCGCAAGCTCGGCGACAAACGCTCTGTACTGGTCACTCAGAAGGAACGACGTATAATACTTTTCTTGGATGGTGTCAACCACGGTCTCCTGAACTTCGTAAAATACTTCCGGTCCTTTATCGCCAAGTAGGAACGCTTCCATTCGCTTTCTAGTGTCCTAAAATTATAGGATGAAGTTAAAAGAGTTATGATATATGACTAATAACTTACTAATAATATGAACCAGCTACTGACTAAGAGTGTTCTGAAATCCCTCAGTGTTGCACATCGATTACCTAGCTCTAAATAAATAATCAATACTAACGCTTGTTTATCAAATTTGACCTTTAGTTTCGTGACCAGGTAAGCGGCCCATAAATTGGCATAAGAATATGCTTATATTTTTTATTTAGATATGCGCTTAGATATAGGTATATGTGCAATATACGATACGACAAAAGAGAAGTGCGGCCGAAATATATAGCACGCGGTACATTTCAGCAGCATTTTTAAATTATCTCGTGTGGCATATGTGGTGCTCACTTGTGATATTACCTTATCAACTTTAATCTCAGCGCTGGGTGATCTAATGTAGGTGTAGAATATTTCGGCCCCTAGCTGGTGCCAGCTGCTCCGGGGGCTGTGCCGCAGCTCCTCGACCGCCATCCAGAAGCCGACGAGGCCTTGTGAACACATTTTTTCTAGAAACATCGACAGGTAGCGGCGACCGATCACGCTGTCCATGACCTTATGCAGCGGAAGAGTCTAAAAAGAATCAAAGAACGAAACTAAAAATACATACGCTATTTTACCCAAAAATGTTTTTTAGTACATTATTGAGATTACATAAAATTATAGCTTAAGTATTTTTTATTTTGTTCAGCAAACTAAAAATGATGAAGATACAGTGCGTTCAAGTACCGCGTGACGTCAGTAGGTGTGTAAAATTTTACCGTCTAAGTGACGTAAAGCGCCCCATTTCAGATCTATGAAGGACTGTATCTGTGTAATTTTTCGAGTATTAGATAATTAAAAAAATACGTAACATAATTTTTTTTGAGTAAAATAAGCCCATTGGTAAAAAAGTATGTAATGCATGCTATAATTACTCAAGAGAAATGCAATTAACTATTTTGTTAATTGCTTACATTCATTAAAATGGCAATAGATAGGCGATATTTTTATAACAATTGTTTTTAATTATAAGCTGTAAACGTTCTTAGTAATATGGATATATTTTGAAAATGGGACTATGCCTACCATTTAAAGAAATATAAAGAATAAAACATGACTCGCGTACAAATGACCATTTCCATCATACGATCTTTGATTCCGATTTTTTTCTCGCGGCTTTTTCTTTCATCGCCAAGGTCCCGAACGATTAGACCAGTGATTCTTAATTTAGGACACATGGTCCAAATTCTGGGGACCAGAGAATGACGTCTTTGATAAATTATTTTCAAAGTGTATTGAATATTATCTAGAATTTGGTTGGGGGTTTATTGCTATCAAAAACAATTTGTTCTGTTCGATACTTAAAGTAGTTGAAAAATTGTGGAAAGCAGTTTCTCAAAATGAATCTGCTTTGATGGTACCTTACTATCCGACTCATTGACGGTGGGGAAGGCGCCGTCCCACCCTAACTTCCTGAGCGCCGTCTCGCACTCCTCCTTGGCAACGGTGAGTTGGCCGATGTACCGCTTCAGCTTCTTGGCGTCGGCGATCTGTTGCCGGCTCACGTTGTGCTGCGGGCCGCTCTTCTCCACGTCCGCGTCGACGCCTTTGGCTCTTTTTACGTTTTGCAGGGTAGTCGCTTGCATTATTTGCGTGACGATGTCGTACCTTTACACATAAGTAAATAGGGTTTTATTGTCGATATTGACACGCAAAGCAGGAAACGTATGTTGCTTCACACAACATACGTTTCCTGGTCAGTAATAATTTGGTACAAGTAGTGGAATATCTAATAAGTATATGAAAGTCTCGCCCCACGGTGTTTGTGGTTGAACTCGAATGTTATTTTTTGTCTATTTAGTAGGCATGAGATTAAGTCGTAAAGTATTTTTCACCCTACTATCCGCACCCTTAATAGTAGATCATCTTTTGCCAGGTCAGCTTATTTTGTAGATATGCAAAATGGTATGTTTGGACGAGTTATGAAACCTAACATTCCTGGGTTCTGGTAGAAATTCATGAAATTGGTATAACGGTTTATAGATGGCTATTTATTTTACATAAAGATTCCTCACAAAAACGCATGCGACCGAAGTCGCGAGTAACATCTAGTACACAATAAAACAAACAAGCACTTTCTCAGATGCGTTTCAGCCTTCACCCGCATACTTCAGCCGGCGTCAGCGTGAAAGCGATGCCTACTCACCGTAAACGTTTCAGAGTGTCGACATTATTGCAGCTGTTGATCAGCCTTATGTAATCCTCGAACGTCTTCGCATACTCGTGCGTGCGCACGTGCATGGCATCCACTTCCTTCTGCGCTTCTAAGTACTGGATGATCTTCTGGTTTATGTAGTCCGGTTCGGTTATCAGGTCGATTGCCGGTTGCAATACTGGAATACATTTTAAGATTGTAGTTGCATGGGAAAGACAGAGGATGGATTGATCATCTTACACATAGTAGAGGATTTTTACAAAATTTGTTTTGCATATGATGTTATGTAGGTATGTATGAATATAGCCTGTGCTGAAATGAATTCAATTGTTTGTTATAAGTAAGGAATATTAGACAATCCCCTAAGGATCTTACTAAGATTTTACTTTGCTGACCTTATAGTACAAGAGCTCTTTAATACTATGTTCAACAATGATTTCGTAATTTGAACATGACTGCAAATTGACTGATTAACACTAATACAGACATCCTCATTTTACACATAGTAATAGACATATAAATTAACTAAACAGTTTTATAGCATTCTAGATATGAAGGACCTGTCCTTAGCCTCATTGTGTTAACATTATAGTAAATATTTCTAAGTTTACTAATGAAGTCTATACTAAATTTAATTTTAGCTTTTAAGATGAGGTCATATGAAAAATGAATATGCATAGAGCAACATAGCAACTATAGACTTACAAGGAAAAATAAGTATGTAAAAATAATGATATGGTTTCCTACATAAATAGTTAGAATCTGTACATACTACAAATCCTTAATATTAACAGGATAACTAAAATTACAACAACAATTCAATACACATAATATGTTTTTATTTATATAAGCATTTATTTATAGTGCAATTTAATTTAGGTTAAAATTTGTATTTATATTCATATGTTTATTCTACAATTTTTCTTTATTATTTTATTCAAATATATCATGCCTTCTAAAGACATTTACATATGAACATGGTCAAACAGATATAATATGACACTTACCTTTACAAGCTAATATTTCTCTCATAAGGTGGGAAGCCGGGGAGAGTGAGTAACACCGAGGCATCAGAAACATAATGATCAGTTCACTTATTTGCCGCAAATAATGCAGTTCCGTTTCGCAGGACATCAAATGAGGTGCCAGTGCAAACACCGGGGGCTGGTTCAGCTCCAATCTGTTGTGGAAATAAGCCAGGTTATAAAAACTAACAATGAAAATCAAGTACAAAGCTACATAATAAATATTTAGCTAACATTAACATATAACAAACAGATATATTGTTCTTGGTTTGAAGAAAAATATTGTATTATGTACACAAATAATACCAATATTACGCCCATAATCCCTTAAGGGGTAGGAAAAGTCCAAAAAGCTATAAGCTCCTTAAACATGCCTTATGCAAATAAATTGCTTATGTTCAGTGTAAAATTTTATTTTATCTTCAAGTTACATTTCATTGCTGAATTGCTGCTGAACTAGGCAATAAAATTGATGTACCCATACCCAGTCACTTCCAAAAAATTAAAAATAAAGAAGGATTTATCGGCAAGTATGAGAAAAAAAAAAAAAATTAAGTACAAGCCAAATATTTCACATGTATCATTGATAAGTAAATGTCTTATTCTATTCTCATTCTGAATTGTATGTCACGCACCAGAGATAAGATTAATTATAATATAAACAATTACTTACGCACAACTCTGAGCTATCCTTATTCTTTCAAAGTGTTGTGTTATTTTCGTAACCATATCATTTGCTAATAATTTTTCAGCATCAACCCGTAATAATCTCTCGTAAAGGTTTTGTATGGCCCCCCAGGTATGTTCTTTAAACTTGTCAACAACTGGTTCTGGTTTGTGAGAAAGTTCCTTCAGCCAGCGGGTAACAAAGTCTCTTAAAACATAATCAATTAGTTGTTGAAGTTGGCTGTCAACCGTGCGTCCAAATATTACAGGGAGATGAGTCTTTTTCGTTGTATGAGGCCAATTGCTCTGATCTTCCTGTAAGATTTTATTTAAAATAAATTTTTTGAGAGATTACACACACTCAGTTTACTTATGTTGGTGAAAAAATACCTTAAGTGATTCATCAAGTTGTCGCATTACTTTTTCTACTCTATCTATCAAGAATAACGACGTCTGGTGCGGAGACGATAGAGCGACATGACCCCATAAAGTTAATAAGAAAACGGAGAATACCAGAAGAGCACTACATATTATTAGATAAACTAAACTCCACGTCAAAGGAAAATACCATAATAAAGCCAACCACACTGGCAAAACACCAATAAATATCAACTTCATCACGAATTACAGAGTTATCCAAAGTTTCACTTGAGTCATCGTAATACTTGTTTCTAATTAAAGACTAACATAATGCATTAATTCCAAAATATTTTATCTACGTTTAAATAGTTGCTTTTCTTATATTTATTAATGTTTTTATATTTGCTTTTATAAATAATGGGAATGTTTTTCGTATTTACATTGCAATGAGAATGACATTTCGCGATTGATTTCTTGCTCGTCTGTCTGTGGTTTACATTACTTGTCTGTGGTCTGTGGTCTGTCTTGGATTTTTGACATTTTTTATATCGTTCAGAAACTGCATCGAGGAAATAGTTTTACGAGTACGACAAAATGTAGAATAAATAGGTTCACAACTTCATTAGAAAGAAATTCGAAATTGTTTTTTTCAGCAATCCAAATGTGGTCATAAATTAATTATAATGTACCCCCAGTTACGGCCATGTTGCTTTGTACCGACTTTTGGATAATTTATATTTTGTTTATGGATATATTTTTACTTGTGATGTGACAGACAATGTCATTCATTATTAGTTGACGTAAATAAGTACATAAGTACCTAATGTTTAAATTATTCTAAAGTGAGATTACTTAAGTGTTTTTTAAGCAACCATATATCTCTTGTAATTACTTACATCTATTATGATCTTATCTTAAGAGTTTAACGGTAAGATGTGTGATGATTATGTTACTACATAACATAAGCCTCCGTTAAAAACAGTGTTATCAGTGAACAGTTTTAAAATTCATAATCATGTCTAAATTAAATACAGTGTATTTAGTGGTAGGAGGTGGAATAGCTGGAGTAACATGTGTTGAAACATTAGCTATATTACATCCAGAAGAAAGTCTTGTTTTAATAACAGCTTCATCTTTGGTTAAGAATGTTAGCAATGTCAGCTTTTTTGCTAAAACTATCGTGAAATTTGATGTTAATGAAACAGAAGCAAGTTCATTGCAAAGAATACATCCCAAGTTAAATATAGTGTATGATTCACTAAAATCCATAAATACAAATCATAAGTTAGTCACAACTGATGGAGGTACTGTTGTGCAATACAATGTGTTATGTATATGTACAGGTGGAATACCTAGATTGATATCAGAATCAAGTAAATCAAAGCGGATACTTGGAATAAGAGACACTGAATCTGTCAAGGAATTTCAAAGCAAATTAAAGGATGGAAGACGAATGGTTATAGTTGGTAATGGAGGTATTGCTTCCGAAATTGTACATGCCACAAAAGGTATCCAAAAAGTATGGGTTATAAGAGATGATTATATATCAGCTACTTTCATTGACCCAGGGGCTGCAGAATTTTTCAAAGATACATTCAAAAATCAAGCAAATAATGATAATCCTAGTAAGAATACAATTTTACGCCGACATGTATTTACTGAAGAGGACACAGTAGTCTCTTTAAATAAAGATCTTAAATCTGCAGCATTAGGTCCAGACTGGTATAAAAAATTAGAAAATGTGAGAAATGCTCATGGTGAGCAAGAGTTGGAAGTAATATATAAAGTTGAAGTCAAATCTGTTGTTGAATGTGAAGGTGAATATCCTTTAAAAATAGAGCTTTCTAATGGAAGCATTTTGGAATGTGATTTTGTGATATCAGCAACTGGAGTTGAACCAGCAGTGAATTTCTCCTGGGATCAAGAACCAAAAAAAGGGCCTGATGGTGGCTTATCTGTTAATGAATTCCAAGAAACTACAGTCAAAGATGTTTATGCAGCGGGGGATGTTGCACATGCTTCATGGGAGCATGCTCCTCATTGGTTTCAGTTGAGGTTATGGACACAGGCTAGACAAATGGCTGGAATGGCAGCTAAGGCTATGCATTCGAGGGTAACTGGTGAAGAAGTGCTTCAAGACTTTTGTTTTGAACTATTTACTCATTGCACTACTTTATTTGGGTACAGAGTCATATTATTAGGAAAATATAACGGACAAGGATTAGGTAATGAATACGAAATTTTAATAAGGACCACACCTCGCCTTGAGTATATAAAGTTTGTACTTCAAAATGGCAGACTACAAGGAGCTATACTGATTGGTGAAACTGATCTTGAAGAAATGTGTGAAAATTTAATTCTTGATCAGATAGATTTAAGCCCATTTGGTGATGAAATTTTAAACCCAGATATAGATATTGATGACTATTTTGATTAAACGCAACATTGTATAAAATAAATTATGTTTCACAAAATTATGTAAAATCTGGTTTTATTGACATTTTACTACATTCATTACATTCATTACATTTTAGTTAATTACAAACATTTTACTTAATGCCATGTAACACGAAAATAAATACTTGCCTCGTGAGTACTGAAACTAATGGAGATGGCATAACTACAAAAAATTGAAGCCCAATTTGACTTAGAAACAAATATGGCTAGAAGTCTCTGAACAATTTATTTATGACTCTGAGTACTGAAACTAATGGAGATGACTTAACTACGAAACAGTGAAGCCCAATTTTGAGTGAGAAACAAATATGGCGCCTTTGTGTAGTGTCATTCCACTTTACTTATTTACATACTTTGTCTCTAAACAATTTATTTATGACGATGTTTTTGAATGTTACAAGTAAGATTATGTTATAATCACAAATTTTATCAATATTGGCACAATACACTGCAAATTCCACTGACATCGACAACTTAAAGCGAGGAACCAAAATGGTAAGCCGGCTTCACTTAGGTATTTCTATGACGTCACTTGATGATGTTACCGAAAATAGTTAAGGCAAATATGTTGTTGTCTCTTTTGACATGCAGTATTGTAGATTTGTTAAAAAGAGATAGATAGAGGTTTATGAATACAATATCGATATCAATCATATTTTTATAGCAGATTGTTCGTATAGAACATTAGGTGTTCAGAGACATAATATGTAAGTAAAGTGAAATGACACTACACAAAGGCACCATATTTGTTTCTTACTCAAAATTGGGCTTCACTGTTTCGTAGTTCAGTCATCTCCATTAGTTTCAGTACTCAGTGTCCATGACACACACACTTACTGAAACGTTCAAATAGCTGCTGACTGCTCATTGTTCGCCGAGTGAGACGTATCTTGTACTACATACCTACTTCAGTTTTTTGTAATTTTTCTGAGGTGTTTTGTGTGTTGAGAGTCCCATCTCATTAAATTAGCGATTTTTTGTTTAATTGGACAGTATTCCTGTTAGAATTAATTGAATTAGAGATTCTAGTGGCCTTGTAATTGGCGGACGACGTTCGGCGTCTTTTTTTAGAATTGTTGTGTTGTGATTCTTTGTTTCACCAAGAATTGAAGAAAGATTACAATATGCCTATTTTATTTAGTGTTGTTGCACGGGGCACTGTTGTCCTTGCAAAATATGCGACTTGCGCTGGTAATTTTACTGAGTTCACGGAACAAATACTGGCGAAAATTCCTCCAAATGATGAAAAGCTGACATATTCCCATGGAAATTATTTGTTTCACTACATTGCGGAAAATAAATTAATTTACTTCTGTATAACTGATGATGTAAGTACCTAAGTAATATTGTGCCATAAATTGATAAACATACTCAAAGAACCAATGACTAATGGCTGGTGTGCACTTTCCAGAAATTTCAAAGATCCAGGGCTTTCTTGTTTCTCAATGAGATTAAAAGGAGGTTTATTACGGCCTTTGGCGACACCGCACAGACTGCTATTCCTTATGCAATGAATAGTGAGTTTGCTCGTGTCCTGGCAACTGAAATGAAGCACTACAGTGAGTCGCGGGATCTGGACACTATATCGCGGGTGCATGGAGAGTTGGATGAGCTCAAAAACATCATGGTTAAAAACATTGGTATGTTTATTAATTTTAATAATATTATGGGTTATGGGTTTTAGTCCACCTTTGTGGGTCAGAGGGTAGCTTGTGCTTTAGTCTGCTATTTATAATTTAAGTTTTATTCAAAACATTTAGGTATTCTGTAATCATAGCTGTAATTTTGTTGTCCTTATTTATATTGTCAATTCTGGTTTTACTGCAGTAATAACAAATTATTATCATAATACAAATCCCTTATCAATTTTATAATCACTAATACTTATCAATAATTTGTTGAAAGTTTAATAGACATCATTAGCGAATGTTAAGCTCATACAGTTAATTATATTTCTGGTTCAGATAACTGATTAATGTTTACACAAACATGGTTTATCTGCCTCTTATCACTTAGTCAGTGTTGCACCGAGTTCCATTACCTTTGTTTGTGTTATTGACTAACATAACCAAACTGAACATTGATATCAATATCAAAACTGCTAGGAAATATGTCATTAGAAATTCCCATAACAGACAACTTTATATTGTCCTGTAACATGACACCATGTTAAATTTTATCATTAAGTTAAAATATAAATTAAATTTCTTATATACATGAAATTGGTAGATTGAATCCACAAAACAGAAAAAACTAACTTAGTAGAAGTGGCATGTCACAAAATTAGTATGAAAACCGATGAAGCCAAAACTCACAAATACGCCACTAATTACATACTACACTGCAGATAAGCAATGAGCAGGATTGGCCATTCTTACTTTAGTCAAAAACAGCTTATCTCATTAGTCATACATCAGAAAACATGTCAATTATTTTGAAAAATGGTTGAATTTGCTTTTTTTTTAATTAACTTATAGTATCCCACTGCTGGGCAGAGGTCTCCCTCAAATACGTCTTAAAAAAGTAGTTACAACCAGAAATAAAATCTTGTCATCAATAGAAGTCGTTGTATGTTTTTAGAGCAATTATAACCTTTACAACAGCAGAAATAAGGTGTACATTTAGACACAACAAGTTTACGCTTAGTCTTGCGTTACAACGCAGGACTGTCACACATTATAAAACCAAAGTAATGAAGTTTACAATTTTGATTTAATTGATCAGAGCTATATCATAACCAAATTATGGGTATTGTTTATATATATGTATTGCATTGTAATACTATTTCCAGTTAGTTGAACCTTGTAATATTTTGTTCTGTTATCTGTCTGGTAATAACTCATTTATATGTACAAGGTTAAAGCTAATGTACACTTGTTATTTAGAAAACAAGCTATAATGGTATTAAATTACCACTTCATAAAGGCACAAGGTGAGAATTTCCTATGATTTGTGAATCCTTGTAATAATAAACAGTAAATGGAGAGACAGAATAGTGATCAAAGAGTGGTGGTAGCTCAATGGTAAAGACCCGCCTCTTACCCAAAGAGTGCGGGTTTTTTAAATCTATGTATGTATATCGCGAAAACATTGTGATGAAACCTGTATATTCCAACGTGTATGGATGTGTATCCATAGTCCAAATTTGTCTGGTTCCCCTATATGAAGGTTACGAAGATCAGATTGGCAGATGCTTTAATGTAATTACCAAACTTGCTAAATCCTGGATAATGGTCTAAGAGGACGTCTTAGCATGGGACATAATGCTGGGAAGATGAAATGGAGTAGAGATTATGTGACTGTTTACAGGAAAACCTGGGAAAGGAATAATTTTTAATATATATATTAACTTTACACTTTTAACTTGACACTTATGTTAAATGCAATACATACCAATAGCCTGGCATAAAAATAGCAATGACAGATTATTTAAAAATGTAAGCAGCATTTTTTTATTACTTTGACAAATTGTAAAGAATATAATATTATATATTGTATGTTTATGTTACAGATAGCATGACAATGCGCGGTGAAAAGCTTGAATTGCTTGTCAACAAGGCTGAGAATTTAGCAACTACAGTAAGTATAGTTGTTATCAATATAAAATATAAATATCTCGTGTCACCATGTTTTTCTTTGCACCCCCAATTAAACTGCTGGATAGATTTTGATGACTTTGTTTGGATATTTTTGGCTGGTATAAGAATATGTCGTAAAGTATTTTTCACCCTCCTATCCCTGTCCCCCCATTTCTATGATCGCGATTTTAGTATTAAATCTGAAATCTTTGGGTTGCCAGGGTCGCGTTACCACTCGGCCAAGTGTACAATTTAATAATGTGTCACCAATATTCTCGACCCATAGATCTGAAATGAAATGAAATAATTTATTTCTGCAAGTGGATTCATAACATTCTTTTGCATGTCAAACATTTTTTTTGCCCTACCAGCACCTTGAGGTAATGGCCTGCTGAGAATAGGTGCCGCAAGTAATTCATCAGAGGCCTTTTTTAAATACTTTTATATGTACTTATATCTAATTTAGTGACATTATAAATTAAAAAATATTAATTTTACTGTGCATGCGAGCTGATCTTGTCAAAATATTTTATCATTCAAATAATCTTCTACTTTGTAGTAACCTTTTATCATGAAAAATGATTTAATAAATATCTTAAACTTATTTATGGGTACTTCAATAACATTTTGTGGCATATTATTAAATATTTGTATGCTTATGCCTAAAAATGAGCTAGATACTTGTCTTACTAAGTCTGAGTTTTGGCACGGCAAGTTTGTGTTTTTTTCCTGTATTAAATCTTATTGAAAGATTAATATTGATCTAGTGAAAATGCTATCTATCAATGACAAAATAATTTCATAAGACAATCATTAATATATAACTGAAATTATTTGAGTATTCAACACTTTCCATGTAATAAGCTTACAATAAAAACAGAGGCGGAGCCATCGCCGTATCAGCCGTATCAATGATATGGGGCCCCCGCTCTATAGGGGCCCCTACGTTTGAACCGTAAACATTCTTAAAAGTTGTCAACAACCGTAATATCGATTATAAAATGGACTTGTCAATATATTTGATACGAGGCCCACGTTAGATTAGCTACGCCGCTGAATAAATATGCTTAGCTGAATGTTACAATACACTTGTTGAAATATAATTTAAGTACAAAGAGTTTGTAAAATTGTATCCAACATTAGATATGGGAAGGAAGTAGTATTTTTGCATCGACAAAGTAGACACATTTATAGCTCTTGTTGATATTTTTAACTGAAAATAGGGGTTTTTTCCCTTGAATAAATATATAAATACTTTATTACATATTCTTTTATAGACAGAGGTATTCTTAGTACTATGTACTACTAAACTTCACGCCACTTCCCTAGCTAAGGTAGGCAGAGAAAACCGAACGGCATATTCGTATTCTTGAAACGAACAAATGTTTGGATCAGTTTCCACTAAGCAACATTTGCCCATTTATTTTATGATTAGAATTTAAAACTTGTTTGGATATAAATAGATGGACTCGCATCGCGACACTATTTCTATTCAAAATACTTTAGGCCCAAACAAACCGGATGCGTATGCGAGCGTAGTGACTCCTTCTTATATTTAACTAACTTTTGCCCGCGGCGTTGCCAGCATTAAAAAACCTACTAGACACACTGTCAGGCTTAAATTTTCGGGATGAATTATAACCCATGTCCTTCCTTAAGGTTCAAACTTTTAGTGTACCGAATTTAATTGCAATCGGTTCAGTGGTATAAGCATGATAGCGTACCAGATAGATAGACAGTGTTACTTTCGCACTTATAGTATTAATAACGATACCATATTTCTTACTACAATTCAGATAGTCCTATGTTGGCTGAAAGCGATGATGTTTCTCTGCGTTGTATATTAGCAACTAGCAGCGCCCCGCGGTTTCATCCGCGTAGTTCCTGTTCAAGTGGCAATACGGGGATAAAATATACCCTATGTTACTCGCTGATAAAGTAGCTTTACAAGAATTTTTAAAATCGGTCCTGTAGTTTCTGAGCCTACTCAATGCAAACAAACAATCAAGTCTTTCCTCCTTATAATATTAGTAAAGATGACAAACTGTCATACGAATGTATAGGTACGTATTGGACAAGTATAGGCCTATAAACAGAACTGATAAATTTAACATTTTATTTTCAGTCGATTACGTACAGAGGCACATCAAGAACGTTGCAACGATCTCTGTTCTGGAAGAATATCAAGATGTATGTGATCCTGCTGGGGATTGCCGGCCTTGCTGTTTATCTCATCGGAGCCATGGCCTGTGGCGGCTTGGCGTGGAAGAGCTGTGTCGGCTAAGCCTACGAAAGCACAGTCTTTATACATTCATCCATTATCCAAAGTTCGTGAAGACAACTTACACCTATGGTTAGTTTCTAATTTGGGAAATTACTTACATAACATGTTATAGGTAACGTTTAGTGTATTGATGCGAATATTACTTATATTGAAACAAGCCAGAAATACATTAATAATTGTAGTAATCAATTTATTTTGCACCTACCTAATCATATTTTACTACATGTAATTTATAAATTAAAGATCAATATTCTACTTCACTTCTAGTATTTTCAGATTTTTTGGAGTAGGTAATTTAAAGTGTGAGTAAACTGACTTTGTTTAAACGCCGACATGTCGATGATAATTTTATATTTATTTGATTATTGTGTAAGATACCTATTCAAACTGAGTATACGTTTCCATATATTATATTAGCATTCATATCAATGTAATAGTATTGCAAGTATAATTCTGAATGCATTCGCAATACTTATATGATTATATTGTGTACTGAGACCATATTCATTTTATAAAACAAGATAATGCCTACATATTACATGCAATAAATAATTTGATTTGAATTTGCGTAGTCCCCATTAGCTAGGGGCTATGCAAATGCATCTCAAACATAAAATATGCCGAGAAACTTGTTTTATGAAATGGGTGATATATTTAGATAAATATATAAATACATTTTATTCTGATGTCTGTCGGTGTTTATGTAATATTTTTGAAACATAATTGTGAATCAAATTTGTAAAAGTTAGGAATGGTCTCTTCTAAGAACTTTCTGATGTATAGGTAAAGTTATCTATTCCTGTTAAAGAGTCAAAATCCACCCATTTTAAATTGTTAAGTTGGTAATTGTATTGGGAATTAATTATGTTATTAGTATTTATTTAAATTTCATGACAATAATAAATTTATGGCAAATTACTTGCCTCGGCACTGTAAATATTTTTGAGGTTCCGTTCCGCAAAAGGAAAAAATATGTAACCCTTTGCGTACACCATTTCTTGTATTACTATCGGCTAGTAATTAATTGCCATCCATTAATTAATTCACCTAAATTACACTTGAAAATCAATTGTATATTTTAATTATCATATTATATTTTTGAATTCCATATTTGTAAGTATCCCTTAAGAGAATGCACCAAAATGTTACGTTAATTTTATTTTCAATGTAATGATAAATTCTACCCCTAACGCGATTTTAGTGTACCTAGCTTTTTATTAAAACTTAAAGTGAGGGCAGGGGTAATTACTATTCCGATCGAAATAGTTTTATAATATTGTGAAACCTTGGCCCTGAATTATGAATACCGTATTTCATTTTGTATCTAAATTAGTAGTTATTATATAATGTAATTTTATGCATTTGCTTCATGGTTATTATTTACACCAATTGAAAAATTATATTGATTCCATACCAAATGATATATACAAAGTTATTTTTAGTATGTGCCAAACCTCTTGCCTGCTTATTTAACTCATTATTTTAAGGAACCAATTTAAAGGATTTTTAGAAAATTAGCATTTTTTTTCTTTTCATATAAAATAGCCAATCAACTTTTGTATGAAAAAAGAACTTGCTCATTTTCTTGCTCATTATTCCTTAGGATACCACTTACCTACTTAAATAAGTAGTTAAGCGGTTTCGCATAAACTAAAAACAACCTTATAGATTATTGAAACCCGAACTGCAGTTAGGTATAATTATTAATTACAATTTAAAACAAAAACTACATTGATGTTTAAATATTTTATTGGGTACTATTAAACGATTTTATTGCACCGTGTGAAATGAGAATGTTGATAAAAGGTCACATGTGAAGCTATAACTTTGATGCAGTTGTTTACCTTCTTACAATAGTTTAAAAATATTTTAGTAGGTATTTCTTTTCTGCACGCCATTACTTATCTATGTAAATCATAATAAGAAAATTGTATGTAGCATGTAGTGGTCTTAAATTTACATAATTTAAAGTAACGACTATCGTGTATTTAATGTACCTATGTAATGTTTAAATTCTAAAAAAAGACCAAGAATTGGTTAAAATTTTAATTGTACCTAATTAGTTCCGTGCGACCGTTTTTACCCCACATAAATAAATAAAAATTATATATGATTAAAGACTAGAAAGTATTGTGATATCAAGTTATTATGTATATTGTAAGTATAGTTTTAATTGTTTCTCTAAAGTACCTATGTTATAAACTTGTATAAACCATTACTAAATCGTTGTTTCATTTGATGATAACCCGAGCGTCCTGTTGTTGATGGTATCGAGCAGTGCAATGTCAATGGCACTATCCGAAATATTGGGCCGCTACCGGGTCCCGCCAGATTGATCCCGGAGGGTGCATCCCCCGCCCGCGCGGCGAGCGGCCTGTGCCGCCGCGCGGCAATCGCGCGCCAACCTCTGCCGCGGGAGGGCGCCGCTGTCGCCCGCCGCCGTCTCACCACGTGCACCGCTCGCCTCGCGTCACAAGTGTGCCAGTGTGTGTGAGTGACTCCGTTGAATTATTCCGTGTCAATACGCCTCCGGTGCGATGCGTGCCTAGCATCAGAATCGCCCGATTGTCTGTCGTGTGCAAATGAATATGTTTGTTCATGGGCATTATTGTTGTTCCCCCGGGAGCGTCGATCATATCGCTCCTGGATGTTGTATTTAATATTAATATGACTTCCGTGACTTGTCGTTATCGTACGAGTACTTGCTAGTTTTGCATTGAAGGCTTCCTTGTTTGAAAGTTCTTATTGGAATCTTAGACAAGTCATTTGATTTTATTATTGTTTTGGAATCAATTTTTCTTTTTTTCGTATTTGATAAATAGTTATATCTTGTTATTCGGCATACTTTGTTTATTTAGGTATATATTTTATAACAGGATTTATATAACAAAGTATATTTACGGTTTGAAGGACCAGATAATTTTTGAATTAAACCCAGTACGTTTGTATATCGTAAATTATGTTACAACATTTTTTTATTTTATGTTGAACCATTACTCATAGAATTAAAAATAAATTCACGCATTCATTTTTGGGGCGTACATCGCATTCGGAATACTTTACCTGTCCAAAATAAGGGTCAAGATTATGTACTCATGATACATATTCATTACCTACACCGTAGCTCCATAAGGCTCTTCGCCGCTTTGAGCGTCCGTTTTGAGGCGAATGTTATTGAAGAGGAGCTTAATGCAAAGGCGAATTGCCGCTAAATCGAATTTATAAGGCATCACACACACTTTCCTGGGTCTATTAAACGCGTACGCGTGTGTGCGTGATCCGTGGCCACCTATTAAAGCGACAGGAAGCGGTGTCGATTTTAGGGAAGGTTACTACGAATGGTTCACAGGTCATTGTTCCTTTTTACGTCGAAGCGTGTATTTTTTGTAGCGCGCGCGACAAGATAAATTGCCATTGTTTGAGATTAGGCCCTTTTTTGTTGCGTCAGTTTCGAAGACATGTGTGGATGGTGGAGAATTTCCAGAGATCTTATTTACCTTCTATCTAATTACTTTAAGTGTCTTGGTATACATATATAGTAGTCACGAACAGGCGTCATAGTACGTACCTGTAACTTCTCACCTTAGAAATATTTATGTACTTTATTCGAGCTTACTAAAAGTTTGGAATTTGAATAAGAACATTTTCATAGTTTTAACATACATGAGGCTTTATTTATTAATATTTGTAATAATAATTCGTATAGGTCAGCGAATTTAGGTTTTATATCAGAACAACAATAAAGCCCGCGACATTAGATCTCCACATCTATCCAGGCAAAATGGGTTAATTTTGTAAAGTGCCGTAACTGTTCAACATGACTCACAAAGAAGTGAAGAAGCGGTTCTAATTCTGAGACACGATGACGCAGTGATTCGCAAGACCAGTGGTACCTTTGTACTCGACCATGGACGACAGCTCGCCGGACTTGTCGCTGAAGCTGCGGCGCGGCTCCAGCGACTCCCGGGAGTCCTTCTACATGGACTTTGCCCAGGGCATTGACTCCGACATCGAGGAGGTGACGACCATTGAGCGCGTCATACCGGAGCACCCTGGCGGGAGGACTGAGGGCGACGCTGACACGCTGGCTACGCCGTCTGGACTTGAGGAGAATAAGGATCTGGTGCAATGGTGAGTCGTTGATTTTTTGTATTTCATTTGATAATAAATAGGGATTTATTTCCTTTCAAATTTAGGTAGTAATGTTTGAAGCAGCAAGGGTTATAACTTGGTATTTTTACTACGAGAGCTTAATCTACGCTTTGAGGAAAGCGGTTCTGAGACCAGCGCTGGAGCTTAGTTTTAGGTTTCTACGAGTAGTTTTAATCTTCCTTTTGTTATACCTCCTGTAATGTGATTCGATCGCGAAAATGTCTTTGGAGCGGAGAGAATTGTCATGAGGTTGAGATGTAACATGGGTTTTTGCTTAATACTAATTTTCGTAAGTGTAGGTACTTAGATGGGTACATGGATGTAATAGTTTTGAGTCTGTTTGTATTAGGGTAGAATTAAGCGATAATATAAAGATTTCACATTGTACGTACTCTATTATCAATTGTTTAGCATAAAAGCTGACGTGTGTTGGGTGGATATCCTCTCATCACATAGGTTAATTACTCTCTTATCAATTGAACAACTTTGTTTACGCCGCTTTTTGTTACATCACAACTACAGAGGTTCTTAATCGATAATCTCGAATCGTAGACCGGTTATTCAAATTAATTTCTACGTATCGGGCATCGCGTAAGTCTCCGTGTAATTGAAGAGCATAAACAATACCAATAAAGCACAACGTCTGATGTCGGCCAGTATAAGTGTGTCAGCGGGAACCCGTCTGACGGGTTGCGAGTTCGGTTCCCGGCTTTCTCTAGCGGCTCCATCTCGGGTAACGTAGTGTTGTGACTGAATGAAGGTCAGTTTTATTGCTTATATGTGATTGCTTTGGATTTTTTGCCATATTCACGATTTATATGTTATATTAAGTCATTCTGTTTCCGACAGGAGTTAATTCTCTATAAAACTTTGGAGATCATCGACCAAACGAGTTTAAACAACTATACATTTAGATTCATATAATGTAGATTTTTTTTTTAAAGTTGGACTTAATAGTAATTCTAAAAAATACCTTACCTACTATTAATATAAATGCGAGACTAACTCTGTCAGTCTGTTATCTACGTCTTCGCGCCTAAACTCACCGTTTGCGATGACACTTGACACTCCTACAAGTTTGAACCCTAGGAAGGGGAACGGGATGGAGTTTCTGTAACATACTGTTACACATAGTTGGAGTCGCTGGCAAAAGCTTGATGTTAAAAAAATAAGGCAATGTTCGCGCAAAGGCAACACTATTCGCTTGGCTTGCGGTCGTGCGCGAATAACGTTAGGTCGGCGCGTACGCATACAGCTGGCAGGAGACTTTTATCTCGTGTAACTTACTTGCGTTACATGCTGTGGTAGTTCAGTGACATACTTATCCATGGTGTGGAAGCCCATTGGAGTGACATAACCTTGACATGTCACTTCGCATTGGATGCTGAATTGAAGTAGGATTATAGAATATTTAGTACCTAGGTAGGTTTACTAGATAAAGATTGCACGTTGAGATACTTCAATCTGGGTTTGGAAATATGGTTCAGTCTCCTCGCGTAATCTTATTGTAACTGCACAAGCGTACCTATATACTAATGACTGTCAGAATAAGTAGAATAATTAAAATAAAAGAATTGTGTAAGCCTCAGTCCATATATTATTCGATAATAATATTTTTTTCCTACGTTGCATTTTTACACGGTACACAAAATATATAGTTTCAACAAGCCAAGTTTTATCAAACTCATGATATCTGAGTATTTTACACATATCCGCATGAGTCATAATTCAAAAAATTGGAAAAGGAACAGTTATAGAAATCTATTTCCAAGAAAACTTAGGTAAACCTTGAAACCCAACAGTCGTTGTTTGTACCTTTACTACTTTATTTTGTTTCGAAACAGATCGCCGCTATCCAATTATGGGAATTCTAACACGCACAGGCCCGAACGTGGCCAGGAACATCCAACGACGTTTTTACGGCACCTCCCGAATATTCGTGGGTTCACTCCAATCAGACGTAACCGTAAAGGGTTTTATTCGTTTTATCATATAAAAAACGTTATTCGTTATTCGTTTTATAATATAAGGTAAAAACATATTATGTTTTTGACCCTTAATGGTGATGTGCTATTTCTAAGCTTTTATTTTACGACAAGGTTTTAAGGCGTTAAGCTAATCATTTGCAGTATCTAACCACACCTTAAACAAAATGTGTTGTGCGGCGGTAAGATAGCAAGAGAAAAGTCTAATGATACATTATAAATGTATCTTAATTTGCATATACATATTTAGGTACTTAACTTTAGTTTACTAGATATTTGTAACTAGTTTATCTAGTTGGAAAAGTTAACTAATATTTGATTGGCTACTTGTAAACAAATCAACAGTAACCGAAACGACAGAAACAGACTGCGATGATTTCACGATCAATCAAATGAAGGTTTATTGAAATGTCACGGATTTACTGGTCGTAACTCTTTGGTTCGAGGCAGCGGTGGGTGGCATCGCCGTTCCGCGCTTACTAAAACTATTTTAGATACAGGTTCCAAGTAACTTTGTTACATGCGCGGTTTGTCTCTCTTTGCTCCTCGTCCCGTTTGACACTTTACTAATAGTTTCGTCGGTCACTCGTTACGGAGGATACGATTCCCGGAAAAGAGATGAAAGGAAGTTGGGAAGTTACGCGTAACTGTTATTACACGTTAGTGTAGTATCAACGGGAACTAGCTTGATTAAGTTTTATCAGCCGCGCTAAACATGAAAGGCACAATAAAATCAAATGAAAATGTGGCAGCGAGTGTAGAGCTTGAGCGTAATTAAGACGAGTTAGCGTTTTATTATTACCAATTACTCTTGATGTAGAAAATCAGATTGCTAACTTGGTTTGCTCGATAGATCACAAGACACATTTTAGTGGCTTTTTCGTAGAATATTGCGTTTTTCCCGATGATATTTTTAATTTTTTTTAGATACCGGTTTCATTCGCATTAATTTGTTGTAGTAGTCAACTTTTTTAAAAAAAGTCTATATAATGTTAACGTTAATATTAATGATAATAAACAACGTTATGATTGCCAATACATGATCTAAAGAAGACATAAAATATTCGGATTGGCAGACGAGGCTACGTCGACTGTTGCCCTGTTACCCTCGACTATTAAGGCTTGTTCAATGCTTACATCCCAAATTCCAATTTTATACATCTTTAGGTATACATTCATAAACCTGTGTAATGTATAGTTGTAATAGCAAACACTCTATGTTTGCTATCACATAGCACCAAAGAGTACACAAAGTCAGTAGCCGATTAAAACATAATTTAATGTTTAGGTACCTGTAGGTATTAGTACCAGTATAGTCAGGTAAAAGTAAGTGGGTTTATTATTTCCATAGGCCACAAAGAGCTAGTTAGTCCATCCATCCAGAAATGTGAATTATGGACCCCAGGGAGCCGCGACCGAACCAATTAGTCACTCGTCTACATAGCCAGCGGTTTGTTTTCCGTGCAAACTGTGTTTAACGCCAGACACCCGGTGTTTTGGCATGCAAAAATTCGCGAAACCAAATATTGCGCGGTAAAATGTCTAGATGTCTGACACGGGAGTCAAATAGTTTAGTGCTTTTTCGATGGAGGATTTAATGTGATTAACTTTTAGATTTGACGGTTGGCTGGGTTAGTTGTTAATATTTTAGAGGTACGTATATTTAAAAAAATATTATTGTTCAGTTTTTTGCAAGCACTCCTTCTTTTGACGTCTGGGTTCTAGTGAGTTAACAGTTTTATTAACAAAATAACTTCTCGTTAATTTTATTGGTGTGTTTGCGGGAATAATATATTGTATGGTAGGTACATATTATATTTGTTTGAAAGTGTCCATGCAAGTTTAGGCAGATTTACTGATTATATCTTCTTTACATAGTATAAAACGCCATTTCTGTCTGTTCGCTTAGACCTCTTGAACTACGCAAGGGATATTGATGCGGTCTCATCAATAGATAGAGTAATTGAAGAGGAAGGTTTATGTATATGTATAATTCATATTGTTTTATGCTCACGGTGCGAAGCTGGGGCGGGTCGCTAGTCTTGTATATTGCGTATAGAAATTCAGACAAAATAAGGATTTAATGATTTATATTGTCTATGCTATGATGAGAAAAAAGTTATTATCAATGTATACTTATTCACCAGTTCCTTTAAATACGCAACAAGCTTTCAAAAGGATGATATATCTGTCTGTTAAAGATTTTTGAGTGTTCAAAAACGCTGAACGAAATAAAACTTCCTTATACTTACACCCATTCGTGAAACGGACCAGATAAATAAAAAACGGAAGAACAGGTAGATAGGTGGTTGGGTGATCCGGGTCGTATCGGGTTACGAGTGAAGCTCCGGTTTCAAATCTCGATCTTTCGGCAAGGGTTGTTTATCGCGGGATTTCACAAGCAATTTGTTTGTTCAAACTTAAACTTACTTGATGTTTAGGAGTTTGTGAGGATTTATTTATTTGAATATCAATGGAAATGGCTTTTTACCTGTGTTCTAATATTTACGCAGTTATATATTATTTTTATTTATATCTGACGAAGATTTCCTTTCCCATATAAGATGAATTTCATGTAGCTGTGAAATATTTGCATTCTTTAAGAAGTTCTTGTGGTTGAAGATGGCTAGACATCTATAAATAGACATAAGACTTTACAAAAGCGCTTAGATACAAATCGTCAGCGTAAAAAATATTCCACGGCCGAATTTAAATGGTTGATCCACCCATACTTCACAAATTCTCATAGGTGACCACGAAATGTGTTTTTAATTAACATTTTACATAACGGCCGCTAATTTCACGCCTCGCGTCCTCATCGGCCCTGAGTGCAAGTTGCAGCGAGGCGCGAGTGTCGCGCGGGTTAATTAAAGGGAACATCTAGTTTCATAACCGAAACTAGCGATTACCCGCGCCCATACTGATTTCTGCTCGTTAAACACTCCACTCAATTAGATGTCAGTGCTTGGCTAATTAGACATGCCGTGCTAACCGATGTAACAAGGTTTTTTCAATTGGGATGCAACGAGTTCAGTTGGGGTGCTCTAACGTTTATCTCATCTTCATATTTGCGTTGGATTTTATATAATATACAAAAAATAAAGCATGAAAATAAATCATTTCAGTAATGGAGACTAACTGTCCATTATATTTTAAAATCTGCCTGTGTAATTGTAAACTTTATATTCTTAACAATAAGAATTATAAGCGCAAACAAATAAATCCATATTACAGAGATAGAGAAATAATTCAAAATAAACATAGTAGAATCAAAGATAAATTGATTAGCACGTGTAGTAGAGACTAATAGTACTAACACTGTTTCAAAGCAGACAGGAAAGTAACATTAACTAACTATTAAATGGACGTGACGCTCTTTATACGAACGCTACGAGCACAATGCAGACACATTTATCTAGTTAATTGTTATTACAATCAAGTTCTCGCCCGCAGAATTTTCCTGCTGAACTTTCCCACCGCGACGTTGTCAGCTCATTTTCTTTGTTTCCCCGCAACACGACGAGGGATCAGGCAAGGAGCCAGGATTGCAGGTGTTTTATTGCGGTCGGCCACTCCAACCGTTACGAAGCCTTAAAACATTTTCCCTTTGTGTTTTTTTTCAATACCTTCTTCTTGTCATACTAGACTCCTCTACAAGGCGACATGAAAAGATAGCAATTTCGTCTGTCGCCTCCGTAACAGTGTTTGCATATTTCAATAGTGTCACATTGTGTTTTATGCGGACTCTCGACGGCATGGTAAAAAGATTTGGGAAACTTATTCTACTCGGAATTTCGGTGTCTGGGAATCTAACTGATGTTGTTTGTATTATGTACGGGTACCTCAGAATTCGTCTGTCTTGATTCCTACAAAGGGAACTACTAAATAGAGCCGTACTGAGGCCCTTTGTATCGGAAGTGCGGTTAGTTATTATTGTGTTCCTTTTGATGTTTCATTGTTAGCGAAGTACCTACATGTAAATATAATGAAAACTTTAACTTACCTACCGTTATTTAGTTACAATCGTTAGTTATCGATAATTTGTATGAACATAGATCTTCGATTACATAATACTTTATGGGCTAATTTGTAGCGTTTTTTTTGCGCAAATCGCAATGCTCTCGGTATATGTAAATAGAAACTATTATTACGTACAAACAGCCTACTCTGTTACGGCAAATCCTTTTGCACTTTGTAGGCAAACTAGCCTGTTCAAATTGCAGGAATAGTTCCACCGCCACAGTATTAGCATAAAATGAACGTCAGCGACATAAAGCTGCGTGCACATCGTCGCAGCTGATGCAGATGTCGCGGCCAATTGTGCTGTCCGCTATATTACTAAGTGTCTAGACGATAAAACGGATAATTGATGTCGTTCATTTGGATTATCGTTGTGGTTTTGTCTCTACTGTGTAGCGGCTATTGTTTAGTTTCATTGCGAATTCGGATATATTCGGTATTGTTGGTTTTGATTCTTTAGTTTTCAATAAAATTTGAAAAGGTTTATGTAAAAATAATAATATAAAATTATGTATACATACATACCATTAAGCCCATGGTAGAATCCATGTAACAATAAGCATTTTAAACCCGTTTTTAACCAAAAAAAATGAGTTAGTTAGATAGAGAGTAGTGACAAAGAAGTGGCTAGCCTAGATACCACTGACTCGGACTTGATGAGTCCCATGGGACTGTAAACGAAACATAAGGTATGGTACTAAATGCACAATTAGAGAAAATGTACAATTAAATACTAAATAAACTGAGAATAATTCAACGAAAACATTGCATTGTTTTGTTGTTATTATATTGTAGACAACCGTGAAACACCTATGAATGGTCTAACGCATGACCAACTTTCAGCTTTATAACATCAGTCCAAAGTCTGTATGTGAAACGGGTTCTGTTACAAACTGTATAAGTAGCATTAGTTTCGTCTATTAACTAAGTTACAAAGTTCGTAGCATAAACCGACTAGACGCGATATGGAGGCGTGGAGATTTTGGCTGCGACATAGCTAAATATTGCAGCCATTTCTGTATATAATGGTCTGGGACGTCATCTGCTTTACATGAACATGGCTGTGGTACGGCCCTATATTTGCTGACTCGAGAAACTGGCTTCTTGCAATTGAGCCATTATGTCGTTATCCTATTATGCATATTTCCTGAAAAGATACCAACGAGTTTCGTATTTAGAATTAACCTTTTATGCTACGAGCATAAAGGTTTATTTTATGTATGAAACACACTACATGTGTACTAAGTTTTATATTTTGCTAAAAAAAGATTTGGGTAACCTTTTTAAATTTTGCACAAAAATTACAAGCGGTCTTTGCCTTGGCGTATTTTTATCAGTCTAACGAAAGAAATAGTTTTGCTGGAGTTTGGTAAAGGTTTTAAAGGATTTTATTTTCTTGCTCATGTACGATTGAGCTTAAATTTACCCAAATCGTTATTATGATTTACATTTTGTGTTTTTTCGAAGGATTAAGCTTTAATTAAAAAGCCCTATTTATGTTTCACGTTCTCGTTATATTTTGATACGCGTGACAGGAATTGAACGACCACACCGGTGGTTACAATGAGATTTATCCAGTTATTTGTGCTGCGCAGTCAGTGTTTAAATTGAGGGAAATTCTACAACTGATTACTAACGTAGAAAAAATACTTGAACTCCGTTTACAAAGTAATCAACGAAATAAATATACTTCAAACAGTACAAATATTTTCTACATATGCGTTATGGAGACTAGACAACGGATAGGCCTGTTTATATACATATATGTATATTTAAATAAAAGCTGTGTCTAGGTTTATAAACTTGCACGACTCGAGTATCTATTTGGATTGAGCTAAGTTTTGATTGCCAGGGTTTATGGCCACTAGACCAAGCGTGTAGTCAAAAAGAATAATATACATACAGAAAAAAAAAATTCAGTCGAATTGAGAACCTCCTCCTTTTTTTGAAACCGGTTAAAAATAAATTACATAATAAAGATTCTAAATTTAATGTTTAGAATCCTGCTGTTAATATTGAATACCTACGGCCCACGTTTCAGTAGAATATATAGACGACATTACCAGTAATTATATTTCATATATGTACCAGCTGCAGCACCCATTAACATTGTTACCCGCCATTTGGCACTGCAAGTAATGGTACAATGTCATTTGGTTTACACGAATATTATGCCGCTATGTACTTATAACAAAGTGTTTGAAATGAAATACTCTCATTTGGTGTTGCCTACTGTGTCGTTAAAACTGACTAGTGTTTAAAACAGCATATTAACGGTATATATATATTAGGCGTATATCGTCTATCACATGAGTTTGTGAACTTTTCTAGTTATAGAAGAGTAACATTATGTTAATGTCGATATTTGTTTGAAAATAAGCCAAAATATTGATATTTTGAAGCTATTTATAACGATAGGTATATTATAAATAGCTTCATACATACATTTTATGCATGTATACGTTTGTACATAATTATGTATAAACGTATACATGCATAAAATGTAGAGGTACATAAAATAAATTCGACGAATTTATAAATGGTAACCGCTATTTATTTTTATTGAACACCCTAAATGGGAATAAATAAAAAAAAAAAATAATTATACATAACATCACGCCCGTAATCCCTGAAGGGGTAGGCAGAGTCAAAGGGAAAGCATGCCCCTTTAACCACGTTCAACCGGTTTGCGACCCCTATTCACGACAATTGTGAATTTGTGAAAAAGTGACAAGTGGCTAGCTCGTCGCCTACACTATCACATACCCAAAGCCCGATATACCATTAGTCGCCTTTTACGACATGCTAGGTTGGCACATTATTTTCATTTCAAGTTCCATACCAACATGGGGCAGAATAATTATTAATTTTACCTATCACCATTGGTATAATTTGGAGCCTCATATGGACAAAGTTTAAGACCGAAATAGTTTTATTGAACTATGTTCATGCTTTAGTATAAAGTCGCCCTTTTTTATATTGTGGCAATTATACAAGAGCTTAAGCTACTTTGAACTATACCGACCTATTAATTATGGGATGTTGTTTGCAACGAACGTGTGAGGTTTAGTTAGTGTTTACGTTTTAACTCGTTTCTATCTAACCGCTAATAAAAAGCGCATACACATCCTGAGAGGGTAAGCCCTCCCATACACCGGCACCGTCATAATATTGTACTCTGCCCTCTATCGTGGGTCATAAATCAAACATTGTAGACGTCTGTTTAAAA
Source organism: Glyphodes perspectalis (assembly GCA_951394215.1). Classification (NCBI taxonomy): domain Eukaryota; kingdom Metazoa; phylum Arthropoda; class Insecta; order Lepidoptera; family Crambidae; genus Glyphodes; species Glyphodes perspectalis. The sequence goes on along the minus strand of OX596206.1, from coordinate 6,511,534 downwards.
TAGGGAGGCAACATTTACGGAGCTGGGTGATTCGGCAGGATTGGTCCCGCCGTCATGCATTGATGGTTAAAGTCACTGCTTCATTAGGGCCCTGTAACAAATGGGTGGCCCCTTGACTTTAGTCTTTATGGTGTAGCTGTTTGTCATAGAAACTCGGCGATGAATAAGTATATAATATTAACGGGAATACTTTGTCTTTGTACTTAACTGGGGGATGAGGATAAGGGCCGGTTAGGTAGATAGATAGATAGGGTGAGAAAGTTATTTAAAATGATGATAATATATTAGAAGGTAAGTCTAAAGACAATTTAACGTCTCAAACTAAACTAAACTTCACGCCACTTCCCTAGCGGGGTAGGCGTCTCAAGTAGATTCTTAATATATTAACAGCGATGACATAGCATAGATATGTATGGATATCATATTATAATAATTAAAAATAATAAGAATCTATTTTATTGGTACTTTATCTCATAGGGTTTACAAAAGGTGCAGTGTACAAACTAGTTTAATGTGCAAAGGCTCGTTTATTATTAAATATTATAGTTATACCTACTTCACTTGTCAACAAGTGAAGAATAAACGAGATGTTAGAAATATTGACTGAAACAATACTATTGTATGTAAAAGTGCCTACTCAATAAAAAATAACAGTTTCAATTATCAATTTTAAGTAAAGTCTCTTAAAATTGATAATTGAAACTGTTCATGTGATTTGTATTTGAGAGATACGACTATAAAATTTTCGAAAATTGATTTTACAATCGCTGATATTTTGAACGAAATTATAGAGAATAATTAGATCCGACAAGAGCCCCCTGTGTGCCTGATTTCAATAATACGCCCATTACGGTACCCACTTTATAACTACATAATATCTATAAAGAACGTTAGGTAAAGGACCTTTCGTTGGAAATAATCCTTTGCCCCGTCGCGTAGGTAGATACTTGAGTGAAAATATAGCGAATTTGAAATTGAACCCATTCTTAGTCCTGTCCGTTTCATTTGGTGATCTTATGAAGAAAAGGTCTGGATTTTACAAAGTGGCCCAACTTGATTTAGGAGGGCACGCCTGTGGGATTAATAATGTGATTATATTACATTTTTGTTCTTGGAATTTTAGAATGTTTTTATTGCCTTGGGGATTCAACCTGGCCAAAAATGGTTACGTAAGTCTTTCTTCGCTGTATGGATGTTTAGCAAACTCGTTAAATTAATTTAATGCTAGTAGGTAGAGAGCAAGAACACTAACGAACGCTAACATCTTTTATGCAAAGCACAACACACCCTGATTATTATTGAACTGTGTTTATTCTATAATTTTTTAAGAAAAAAAATGTTTAACAATCAAACAGAATGTTTCAATAGCAAGTTAAAAGTTCCAAACATTTTGATCAAGATGTTTCTTCAGCAGTTCATTAACAATCCCCTCTCCCGCCGAATTGAAAATAAGTAAGTACCTACCTACATATTTCCGCCATCAAAACCGCAGATGAAAATTGTAAGAGGATATTTAAAATCCTCGTTATTAAAAATTCATGAGAAATAGGACGAATGTTTCGTTAGTCTGCTACTAATTTTCGGCAGCGAGGCAGGCGAGTTTGTTTGCATTATGTTGGCTGCACTTAGTTTGCATATGTGCATGTATACATAGCTAGGAATACTGCGGTTATAATGCAGTTTGTACAGACAAGAAAATACCTCCCTGTTGTAGGATAAAGTAGGATTGATTATGTTTATGCATTTTGGTCAGAGTAATTAGAATGATTATCACAAATTTTGCCCAAGATTCATTATTAATTAAAATATAAGTTATTTATAATTAGCGGATAATAGCTACGCCAATAGAAGTGGTGCATGCAGTTTGCAATATTTGCATTTATAACGAGTAACTTCGTCGGCACCCTTGCAATTATATAATTGCTTAATTAACTTGCTACACATATATGTACGTCATTATGTTAACGGTGTTTGATTTTTAGCATCGCTGTCGTGTTACTAAACCGAAAGCAAGAAAATGGCCCTATTACAAATATCTAACGCGTTCGATGATGTTTTATAGACTTATTTATTATCAATAACGTACAAATCTGTTATATTCACGTGGAAGAGAGATAAGCGTTTAAATTACGTTGATCGGCGTGTGAGCATTAACAACGACATTTTTATGTAAAACCATATTATACATTACTTATAAACTTTCATTATTATCCTAGCATTATGTCTCGTGCTTAGACGGGGTCCGTTTAGACCATGCTCTAGGATTTCGCGAGTCTGTTAATTACGTTGAAGACACTGCCGATCTGACCTTCGTAACCCTTAGATAGGGTAACCAGACAATTTTTGGATCATGGCTACACATTCATAGCTGTTAGAATGTGCAACTTTCATCACGATGTTTTCCTGACCGTGGAGCTAGTGGTATAGAAACATACTTAGATTTGAAAAATCCAGAGGTACGGGCCTGGGTTAGTACCCGCACTCCTCGTTTAAGAGACGCGTGCGCACCATTGAGCTATCACCGCCCTTGAGGAAAGTATCGCTCAAAATAAACATTTAATTTTACTCGAAGTTTTCTCGCACGGCACTCTCGTAGCTCTTGTCGAATTTAATTACCTATTTAGTTATTAGCTATCTGAAAGGTAGAGTATTAATATTGCAAAATACTTATTTATATTGACGAGGGTACCTACTTACCTTGTCAGTTTCACCTGCGTCTCAAAGAAAAGTAAACTCTCTTTGTTCGCAGCTCGCGCTTTTCAAAGCTAATATTTTAATAACAGATTAACACTATAAGAATCGAACTAGGTACTACTGTTCAAGATAAATTGAGCTGCCGGTGTGAACAGTTAATGAACTATAATGAAATATATAAGAATGAATTATAAAAGCCCAGTTTTTAATTGCTGATTTAGAATTCAATAGCAGTTATAAAGCATATTCTAATTTGGTTCCTTAAATTGTTATTTTAGTATATTATTTTTGGCGATATCATAAAAGCCTTATTAAGAGAGCTTTACGTCCAAATAATTAAAAAAACACCATATTGGCTGGCCTAACTATTACTTTAATAATACTTTTTATATTGTTTTATAAAAATAGGTACGTAATTGTATACGAGTAGACGGAGGCGTGTGTTTACAGCAGGAAAATCAACGTTTGATTTATCGTTAAAAGTTAATAGCCGTAAGAATTTAATTATCAAGTAATTTGATACCCTCTGAAAGCTGCTGGGTACGTTTTCAGGAGTATTTACCGATCTCGATCGATGGTAGCGCCCTCTGGTGCCCATATAGGAAGAATATAACAGTAAGGAAGTTTACCCTAGCTCAAATCTAGGATTGTACCGAGTATATATCCCCGAGGAATAATTTATCAATAATCAAATGAGGAATAGTTTCTCAATTAGTTTCACGTTCAATCCATCTAACATTCTAAATGTATCGTTTGGAACATTAGCTCAGATCCTAGCGTTTGATAAATCTTTGGATGTGATCTGATGTACCTGCATCTACAAACGCATGTCTTCATATGACTAGTTTGAATTTTCTTTTATATATTTTGTAACTAGTATTATTAAATTGCGTTGTATAAAAGTAATTTAATACTTAATCGGACAATTGCAGACAAAAGTTTCTAAATTGAAGCGTGTACTTAGTAATTACGTTAATTTCGATTATTAATTATTGAACTATTTACGAGTAAAAATGGAACAGAGGCATTTTCCGTAAACAGAAAGTTTGTACGTTGCGTACGATGCAGGGTCTTCTTTACTCCCTCCCCTTACACTATGCCCGCCGGAGTTTATGTACCGGAAACCAAGTCGCCCTATGCGTCGGGGCTACATTGTTTCACCGGATGCCTACACCCTGCGTTATCGGGAAATATGGAGAGTTCTATTTGTGTAGGTTACTGGACCGTCTCAACGGTACCTATTCATTTTGTTTTCTTTCGCGAAGCAGCGCGGGTCCGTTGTATTTCGAATGCGTTCGTATTTTCTTTGCCGATTTTATTTCAAATAGAAACAATACTTATTTTACCTCTTTGTTGCTTATGTAAGTATTGGTATGAAATATTTACACAGACATTTATTGTGATTAGAATTCGATATACTGATATCAAGTAAAGCAGTGGCTATTATTTATTTACAGCAATTCTTAGCAGCAACCATAACTTTTTAGAGGTATTTATTTTAAATCGTCATATGTATGTTTGATTATAGTAAAATTTTCTTATACAAGGGTTTAAATTATTTTACTAAAATTCGTTCATCTATTTTCGCATCAGCAAATTCGAATCGATTACGCACGCCGCGTACGGTCGTAGATTCCAGTGAAGTGCGCTTACCTCAAGCATTCTACTATAACAACTAGTATTTACTCCCGTATTTACTGGTCGTATAACACGGCTAGTTAGTCGCGTCGCCGAGGGTGTGATTGGATTGTTACGACTCAATTATCTGGAGAACTGTCTGCTTCCCGTAAATAAAACTTTATGGCTCCGACCACTTCATTTGCTATTGGCTCAAATTCGTTTTAGCTGTCTTTATTTGCCCCATAGATATGACTTTGGTTTATGTGCGCTATAAATTACTGTTATTGTCCTCAGTTTAAGGAAAACGGGTCCCTTGGAAATGATATGTAGATAAAATGATGGTTTTGAAATATGAAATGTGTCATAGAAAAACCGTTCGGTTAGATCATGACATGCAACCTTACCTACATACATGATAATAAGTAGGACTGATGATAATAGGTACTGATGAAAGTAAATCTTATGAAGCTGGCTAAATAATTGATCCATTTCAGGAATTTATGATAGGTACTAGACTCAACATCTGACTGCGTCAATGTTAATCTCACCGCTAAGGACGTTAGTACATATATTTAAAAACACAAGACGAGTAAGACATTTTTATAATCATGTTAAATGGGTAACACATATTCTTTAACTACCTAATCCTGTACGTTCATTGCTATACAAGATTACTAGACAAATCCAAACGTAGAATAAGGGAAGATTTTGAAAGAGATCTTAATTTCAAATTTATCATCGGCCATCTGTAGAAACGCAAACATTTTTGAGTAAAAAGATGTCGTCCCCTATCTCCGCCGTTAATCTTAAAGTACACGAACCCGAATCAATTCAGCGCAGTCAGGTGAAAAGCTCAGATAAGAAACTAAGACAATATTGACTCGGTGCCGCCGGCAACCTGTGTTCCTCGCGGGAGGTAATGTTCAGATTGGAATCGTGTATGATGGATGAGTAAAGAAAACTATTTTGGGTACTTATTATTATTTGGGATTTATCTTCCTCTTCCTACATAAAATCTGTATTTACTTAAAATTTTTAACGTTACTTTTCCAACGATAGCTTTAAAATAATACTAGCTTCTGCCCGCGGCTTCGCTCGCGTGGTACATTGATCCGTAGACATAGCCTATATGTTATTTGGGTGTATGAGCTATATTATTCTAAAGTTTCATTATAATCCATTTAGTAGTTTTTTTGTGAAAGAGTAACAAACATCCATGCATACATGCAAACTTTTGCATTTATAATTTAATAGTAGGATTTTCTATGAAATTCTGTTGTTTGACGTTTGTTTGTATTCAACAGCAATTCTGACAGTTCACCGAACGTAGGCTAAGTTACTTTCTGTTTCTGTTTTGTTTACCAATCTCGCTCTAAGACTATAATTAGGTATAAGGCAACTTTGTAAACTAACTTTGAAACTTAACTGTAGACTAATTTTTGATTTCAGTTTGCTGTGATTAAAATAGGTTCAATAGGTTGCTTTGTTGACCTATTTTTAATGGAAATGTAAGTAAACGCCTGCGCGAAGGATAAATGGAATGTAATTATGAGGATACCGATTCTTGGCACCACTCGACTTTCGTCATTAGACGCTTAAGGAATTAAATTAAACGACCCAAGTCCCGAGCCATTTGTCTTTGTTCGGAGATAGAGGGAGAGATAAAAGAATCTGACAAATTTCGTAGTCAGTTGGCAACATTTATGACATTGTATTTTGGCTAGGATAAGTATGAGCATTAAGGATTTATATAATATCATTTTGGATTAAAAATCAAATACGGCAAGATTCACATTCGTGCTTAATTTCCATGCGTAATTTACAATGCGTTTTTTACGTCTGTACGAAAGATTTTGAATCTTCGTTTCAATTTAAAGATCGGATTACCTTTAAATATTCACAGTAGTGAACTTCATAATATTATTTAAACCATTTATCAAAAAAGGAGATAGATAAAATTCATTAGAATTGACAAAATTTCATAAATCAAATACATATAGCTAAACTCAGTGAAAATGTATTGATTTATTAGTTATTAAACAAATAGAGTTGAAACTAAAGTGATGGAATTATTTATTGTTCCCCTTCTGTGTCTGATTAATTGGACACAGATGTGCGTGGGACATCGCCTCTTCGACGTGAGAAAATAGGGACTAGGGCCCTTCCGAGGGACATACTCTAATGGAGTGTAAAGACAGAGCTATTTATAAGTAGGTATTTATTTTCGTTGGCGCCTGTAAAAATAATTCTCTTAGCAGTTGTTGGCTGAGTAACGGCTGAAACTACTTATGGTTAAATTTAAATTGCCCTCAGTTGCGAACGTCTAAACTTACTTGGAGTTTAGTAAAGAGGTTCCGAGTATTTTGTTGAAAAACATGGCCAAAATCTCTCAAACGTAACAATCTTCTCTGTCGATGAATTCAAAATGTAATGTTCTTGGTTTTGTTATTTTTTTGTTCTATAAAAAAGTGTACACATGTATCTCATTATCTAATACATAATTACTGAAGTAATACAAAGTTTATTAGATATTGAATTTACTTTTTCCTTCTGGATTTAATTAATAAGATTACAGTTGAGCCAGAAATCAACAAGTCCGTTATCCGATTGCCAAAGTTAGTAGTAGGTAGGGCCTAGTCCAGGCAATACTACTAATTAGTTCTATAGAGACAGGGCATATGATATGTATTTATGTAGGGAAATCTTTATTACAAACTAGCTTCTGCCTGCGGCTTCGCTCGCGTGGTACGTCGATTTAACATAGCCTATATGTTATTAGCTATATTTTTCTAAAGTTTCATTAAAATCCATTCAGTAGTTTTTTTTTGTGAAAGAGTAACAAACATCCATCCATACATACAAACTTTCGCTTTTATATTATTAGTAGGAAGTAGGATAGGATAGTTATGAAATAGTCCAGATGGTACTTAGCGATTGGAGTCCATTAGGCGATTGGTATATTGTGATCTCTATAATTTATACTAAATAATCTGTTTCTAAATCAATAATATTATTTATCTACTTATTCATTATAATTCTGTTCTTTTGAAAGCTAAACGCTATCGGGAAGTGCGGAGTTTGACAAATAATTTCGCGCATACCGTGCACAATTTCGCGCCCTTGCTTATAAAACGTTCCATTTTCTATAAAATACGAGTAGCGTGAAGCAGCCACTTACAACCGTGCTTCCACCTAATTAGCCCTTGTTAATAGCAGGCGAACAATCACTGTAAAATTGATACGCTGTGTCAGGAGCGAATAAGGGTGGGAATTGCGTGGCTTGCTGCTCGTGTATGCTGGATATTGTATGAAGGGTGAAGGGCACTGAAGTTGTCTCCGAGACCTCTCGACGCATGCACCACGTAGCTTAGACTGGAGAGGCTTTGCATGCGTTTTAGCTAGGATTTTTCACTGGCTTTCGCGTGCGGACTTGATTGGGAATACTCTTAAGTCGTGCTATTCAGACACCCTGAGGACCGTCAAGAAATTGTATATAGACTGTATATTTCACTCTATTTACGACTGTATATTTCACTCTATTTCTGCATCTTACCTTCCTTCCATAAGCGCTGGCCCTAAGTTTATTTTTAGTATATGCGAGGCCTTATACTTTTTCAACTCATTATTCTAAGGAATTAATTTATAGGATTGTAGATAATGAGCAAAAAAATTGTTTACCTTCATACTGACCTTTGACTGGCGCGATGGCTCATTCGGTAGTGACCCTGCCTCATGCGCCAAGAGTTGTGGGTTCGATCCCCACTCAGGACAAACATTCGTAAGATGAATACTTGTGTTTGTTCTGTGTCTGGGTGTTAATATCCAATATTTAAGTATATATTTATAATACCAATGTTGTTTCTGATATCCGTAACACAAGTGCTTAAGCTACTTACCTCGGAGTCAGATCAATGTATGTGATGTCGTCGGATATTTATTTATTTATTTATTATACAAAATAGCCAATCAGCTCAATACAATTTTGTTCATTTGTTTAATTATTTAAATTAGTTTAATTAGATAAGCATATACTAAAATAGCCATGTATTGAAATCTATTTATGGATTCGTATTAATACCTAGGTCAGCGATGAGACCGTCGCGTCGAACCTGCATACACAGATAACTCTTGTACGTGGCCATGAGCCAATTTGGCTGATTTCACTGTCTAGTGGTTACGAATGTCATTTTAATGTATTAGAGTAGTAGTAGCCTGGGATTTATTGTCGTACCGTAGGTATTTACACTGCGTGTATGCAATATTCTGAATACTTCAACCACTAGACAAGAATAAGAGACCCGTATAATAAAGCTCAATCATGAAAAGAAAGGTTGCAGAGATAAAGTTATATTGTTGTGTCATGTATGGCGAACAAATTTCGGAAAACTCTTTATGAGTCACAAACTGAAATGTTTTCAATGTGATGCTTAGAAGTTCGATGAGTCATTTCACATGTTATATTTATTCATGGGTACACCAAGCCTATGGGCGGAATGAGTTCAGTATACATTTAGGCACAGTATACTTAAATTGTACGATATAAATCCGGTTGGTTATTTAGGTATAAAATAATAAAGACATGGCTGCATTAAGGACGCAAACAATACCAAAATTAAATTATGTGGGTCCCACACATTCGCGTATATCAAGGAAGTTGTTTAACAGGATATTATGCAAATAGGCGTTTACGTTCCCAACGAACATATCCGTCTGCTCCAGCATCTCTAAACGACGCGATTTATGATGAACTTTGCAACATCATCGTGAGAATAAACAATTTTCGCTTCTATGCCTTCACTTTAAGGTTCAACACGATAATGAAGATAAAGCTGCTTGCAAAAGCGCGGGCGTTGAGTCCTATAAGGCAACAGCAGCGGGAATGCCATTCTCAGCTTTAATCTTATTACCAAAAAGACCAAGGCTCCCGAATTCTATGTAGTAGCCAGGATCAAGGAGACTGCTCGTCGCCTTTTCGATAGAAACGCGATAAATTGCGTGAAATAAATACCTTTCGCTGACCCAATAGCTGTTGCTGGAGGAAATGGCGGTACATTGACTATTCATTAGTGACTATTTACCTGGCTTCCATAAATACGTGAGCAGGAAACAAAGAAAGTCGATACTCCTATGTAGTGACGGACGGACCGAATTGACTGGGATTTGTTAGATGTAGCTATTGGTGTGTTAGGTACGGGACGATAAATCGTATCGCATCTTCACTTATTTATCAACTAGTCACCATGGATCCTAAAATCGATTATTGAGCTTCGAACAAAAGCCTTAATAAACTCATTACAACTGACGGGTTTATAGCAAGATGCTGCTTGGTCGCGTATTATAATCAATATGATTTAAAATTGTATCGCATAGAGCAAAAAGTCGCCTTAATAATTCTAGATACTTACATCTCTTTATTTCACATTAGCTGTAAGTATTCATTTGATTTCCAAGGCCTTAATTAGGCATTAATAAGTTATGACAACGTGTAAAGTTAGTTGTTAGAACTCGCTCAAGCATGAAGTACCTTTTCGTGTCAATTTTCAAACTACGACACGCGTGTACACCTGGCCTATATGCTATTTTTAGACAATGAAAAACCTACGACATGCTTGGCGCGGCTGTATTCCATCCGCGTGTTGTTTACTTACCTTTAATCTCGTTTCACGCTTTTATGTTATGGTACATGGTTCCGAATAGGTTATCTACGCGGGTGAAACATTTGTTTTACATGCCCTTATTTTTTTTTATGGCGATGAGGCAATTTTAAAAATTATATGTTTTGTAGGTAATTCACCAGAATACAGAATAAGCATACGCGCTGTAAATATAATGTTACCTTTATTTACAGCGTGTGTAATGCTATATACTATTTTTATTTAATGTTTGATAATCGAATTACTAGGGTACATACTAATAATGTATGTGAATCTACTTAGATATGCATACTTAGATACTGCCCTAATAGCGGTTAAGTAGAAATCATGAAAAAGTTATTTATACTATTTGTACAGTACTCCAAAATCATTTAAGCGCTCCTCATCCCAAAACTAAAATTCTAAATTAGGCATGATGACCCTTTTTGTTACCGAAACTAAACTAAATGGCGCTCTTTTTCATAAATGTTATAATTCAGATGACGATGGATGATATATTTAAGGATATTTTCGATAGTGCGATAATGGTCGTAGGACACATCGATGAAATGGTAAAGCCAGTCATAATATAATCACTATCAGTTCCGATTCATTGACCGCAAAGATACAAGTGGCCACAAAAAGGTTATCCCCGTTCGAATTTTCTCTAAGCTGGAAATAGACGGAGAATTGTACGAGCAAGTTCTCGCACGAACCACGGCATTTTCCCCTCGACCGTCGCTGCTGAGCCAAATGAAGCCATTAGCTCGTCACAAATCGCTGCCGGCCACGTGAGCGGCAGCCGGCAGGATACCGCCCGTGTGGCCATAAATCTGAATTGACATTGCGACAAAGCCGTCCAGGCCCACTCGATTCGGACGACTAACGACCGACGGTGTTGGTTTTTTAGACCAAGATTTATGAACGCGGTGTGAATAGTATAAATATTTATGTCATCACTAGATTTTAAAAGCACTCCCGATAGTTATTGTTTAAAAGCTATGGAAGGTCTGTCAAGCGATTGATGGATCGACTGATTGATTGATTTATGACGACGGTATGATGTCTATAAAGGACATATAGAAAATGTACGTGATTGACAGTTGCATTTGATACTTGTCTTTTTAAGTTCTGTTTAGCAAAAAAGTGTAAAACACTTTTATACTGCATGTGAATAACGAAAAAATCACCCTGTATATTATACTAGCGGCCCGCCCCTTCGCACGAGTGGACATTTATTTAATAACCTAACCTAACTTTTTCAAAGTATTCTATGGCCTATGTTAATCGGGAATAATGTAGCATTCTAATGGTAAAAGAATTGAATTTGAATTGAAATCGGTCCAGTAGATTTATATATATATGTAGTGTAGATAGTGTAGATTGTGTTTATGGGGTATTAAATATATGTCACATTTATACAGGATTAAAAATAGAATTAACACTAACTGGTCCCGTACACATGATCTATTAGTAATTAGGTTCCCGAGTGAACAATAGGTAAAAAAATACTTTTTACTTACTAACAATTTCGACTTCGACTGGCCCGTTGGTCGAGTGGTCAGAGACCCTGGCCACGAAACCAAGGGTCGCGGGTTCGAATCCCGCTAGGGGCAAATGTTTCGTGTGATGAACATGTACATTTGTACTCGGGTCATGGATGTTTAGGTATAAAGTATGTCTATCCGTTCACCTAGTATCCATAGTACAAGCATAAGCTTAGTTTGGAACTAGGGAATTGGTGTGTGAGTCTTGAGAATTTATTATGTATTATTATAATTTTTTATGAAGTTTTCCAAATATTGTTGAAGAGACAGCATTACATTACGTAAGTAAGAAAGTATTACTTCACCAATAAGTTATCTGTATAGATAAATTTTAAGAAGAGTCCCACCTACAACCGAAATAATGTCTATAGAATTTTGTTTAACTTGTATAACGTCTCCTGTGAGACACTGATGAGACGTAGCATCTGCGTCCCAGGGTGAAACGGATGTCTTGCACGACATGATGTGATTTTCATTACCAATATCATGAGACATTTCTCAGAACAGCTGTTGCTACATCTTCAAATCGTGAGATAACGGCTTTTATCTTACGTCAATTGAAACCACATGCGATGCAATATAATATTTATTGGATAGATTAGTTCTCTTAGCGTGGTTTACCTACCGTTAGGTAATTTTAGGGCAAAAGTGTATTATGTGAAGTACATTGTGATTAAAAATAAAATTTAAGTAAAGATACCTATGGCTTTTATAATTTTTAAAAAGTGCTGTTCTAACAGTTGTGATCAACATGAAATAATTTTTATATTGATTGGGTCCCCTCACTGCAGCTTACAGAAAACGGTGAAACCTCTTTTTTCAGAATTCATGTGTACGTAAAAGTTTTACTATAGTTTTCTACAAAGATAAGTGTAAAAATCTAAAATAGAAAAAACGATTTTAAAATGATCCAGGTTATCGCACATATGCAGATATTCAGATTAGTCCCTACATTGAACTGTAAGCTAAATTCTACCTAACTACTCAACTGGATGCACCTTCAAACCCAAATGTTTCCTAACTCTATACAACTATGGAATATACTTACAAACGTTGTTCGTTTTGCAGCGTACGGAAACATGCGCGGGCGCAGATTGCGCACTATCTCCGGTGCTTGATCGGCGATATCCTCCGCGCCCCCCACGTCCTTCGGGCGCATTTAAATGCTCACACGCTTTGTTTATTTACTTTGCTCGTGTTTACTATGACATGGTAAAATTTACGAAGACTAGACAGTTAAAAGACGTGAGAGATTTGATGCTGATCCCATCCACCTGATATAAGATGAATTGACCTGGTACACTACTATAGTATTGTATGGTATAGTAATACTATAGTATAGTTATAGTATGGGTTCACTAAAATAGGTAGGTGTGTAATGTGCAAACGCAGATTTGCACCCAAAATTTTGCCACTGTATTTAAAAGATAATCTTTCTTGAATCCAGGACTTTCAACTATTCAGCTTTAATTTAAAACTTTCGTGTCGCATACTTAAGAACTTAACTAAGAAATAACTTAGTAAGAAATGCCAGCAATTAACTTTCAACTTTTCGACATGGATTTAATCTAACCAAGGATAGTATGTATTATACCTCAACTATAAACGGTAGGACTTTACCTTACATCATAATAAACTATGTAACAAATAGGTAGAAAAAAAAAATGAGTAATTTATATTTCGTCGTGGATGATATCCAGAGGCCTATTACCAATTTGGTTGAAGAGCCAGCCTCCTGTTCCGCCCTCATGCTGCAATAATGGTGGTACGAAATTGCTGCAATTCAACGGCATCATCGAGTTAGCCAGTTAGCCCGGCGCGTCCGCGTAACTCAGTGCGGCGATAACTGCGCAAGCGACCCCCAAGCGCGCGCTTTTCGCACCCAAGCCGATAAAGTATTTTTTTCATCTTTCAATTATTTTAGAATAGAGTAGAACAAAATTTTGTTCAAATCTGTGCATTTGAATTGAGAACGCACAGTCGCCTAAAAGTCAGCAGATTATTTTTTAAATTGTTTCGACACGGAACTATTTATACTATTGTTTTTATTTGTCGATAATTTTAGTTTACTTTTGGGGTATGAATTCGGATTACTGGTTGAAAACAGATAATCGGATTCCAAAAAGAACATTCGAAGTTTTAACTATACTTCAACCGTGTACGATGGAATAGTGGATTATTAAATTACAGTGAGTGTTAACTATGAAGATCTCCGAGTCTGTTGTGAACGGAAATGAGGCGCCCGCTGAGGAAACGTAAGTAAAGAGCATAGATTACAATATACGTATTTCAGTGGTAATTTCAGAAAATAATTTGACACAACGCGTCCTTGTCACAACACCGGAATATTTCCGCACGAACAAATCACCTCTGAGATAGACTCGTAATTTGTGTTTGACAAATTGCCGCTGACACGTCTACATTTCCATTATCGAGTGCGATCGAGGAGGGCGTTCACTTGTTGCCAGTCCTTCAACCCTCTGACACAAGCTGACATAACTGGACATTAGCAGGTCGGTAAGTAATCGCTCACGCTGACGGATAGGCGTGAAACAGCTCGTGGTTGGTGCTGCCCCCGCCCTACTTCCTGTTGTGTTTTCCTCCATCGTAATAAACGCTGGTCCGTCCTAAATACCCGGGGTCGTCGACCGGTTACCGCACTCACAATGCCGCTGACAAGGGTGGCCTGGTCCGCGATTAATTTTAAAATGCAGCGGAATGTGGATACCGCACGCAAGGCGCCGCGGGCGACGAATGTTCGTTGTTGTCAACGGCGTCGCGCAATTATCGTGGCAGACAGTTGAAAAGTAAACAAAAATGGTGTGAACAAATGAATAGCGTTTTTTGAGAAATTCGCACAATGCGTAAATTGTTTGAACAAGTCAAATACGGTACGGGTGAAGGTAGCATGCGTACAGTGGCGTAACTTGTGTAGTTATGCTACATTTGCTAAAAGCCTTTAAAGCTTTTGGCAAAAAAAAAACAAATAGGGCCCTTGATGTAAACACAATGCCTATTTTCAATGCAAATTCTTATGACCAAAGGGGCATACACCACCTCTATAATAATACTTTCAACCATGTATGTCAGAATAATGTAGTTGTGATTATGCAATTTTAATTAATTTACAAAACGCTCCGAACTCGACGCTAAAATGAAACCGCCTCAAAGGCAACAACGGCAGCGGCGGCCAACCATTACATCTTTTGATTGGATACTCATCGATACCTCTCAATTTAATTATTGGATAATGAGATACATTTCAATTTTAATATGAACTTATTAAAAAGGACATAAAATGAATTTGCAAGCCGTAATAGGTAAGATTCAAATAGTATGTTATGTGTTTAAGAGTGGGATTGACATAATATGGCTTAAAAAAATCCACCGGTAAATATGAGTGGACTGTACACGCGGATATGCGTGTACATATGTATATAACCATAGTCATATATGATTAAAGACTAATCTACACAAATTTTATAAAGAAAAAGATTTGCTAATTTGCTTGTTTGTTTGCTTGTATCGATTAGGTTCCGAAGTTACAGGACTGATTTGAATAACCCTTTCACCAATAAAAAGCTACTTTATCAGCAAATACAATGGGCTATATTTTATTGCCATATTCCTACGGGAACAGGAACTACGCGGGTTGAACCGCGGGGCGCAGCTATATTTAATAAGTCCTTTGCAGGTCTAGCTATAGGAACGCTTACAATACTTTTGTGGAACAACACCAAGTTGTTTGAGTAATTTAACGTTATTGAATTTATTAATTGGATATGTTACTTCTATATATAATACTTATATATAACCTAACCTAATATGCTACTTATATATAACCTAGCGTTCAGTGGTAAACAGTCTTACCTCATTTAAAATGGCGTATTGTTTTGTTTCAGTCCAAGAATACTCCAACAAACTCGTCGTTTATTTAAAATCACGCCCTATTTAACACTATTCATAGCCAAAATAAAAAGATAATCAGTATTTGGCTTTTTATTGGTTTTAAACGCTGTGTAAATAAAATCAGAAAAATATTTTCCTATACAAAAGTAATTCAGCTTTACGTAGCTACAAAAATAGAAGCAAACAAAATATCTCATGAGTTTGTCGCTGTGGATTTCCAATTTATTAGGGTTGTCATTTTATTAACGTTTTGACGTATTGTATGTTGAGCCAGTAGCAGCCTTGATATTTATGGCAGATGGATCGAGGCAGCTGTGACTGGGACTAATATGTGTATTGTGTCTTGAACTGTAATATGTTTATATATTTTATATACGAATTTGTTATATTATGTTGTACATAGGTTCGACATGAGGCAAAACTGGAATACTTACTATGTAGGTACGTAGTTGGTTTGGTACTTTATAAACCACTTAACTTTGACTGAGATATATGTTTAATGCCACTGACGAGCTCACGATTAATTTACTATATTTTCAGCTAGATTTCCGCATTCGGAGTGTTTAATATAATATTTATAAAACATTTCGTATTATGTTCATAATCATAGTCGGCTAATAAAAAAATATAAAAGGATTTAAAAATGGTAGAGTCACCGAATAAAAACGGACCAAACTTTCGACCCATGAAAGTGAGGAATAGACACTTTGTAATAAATTGCTGTGTACAGAAATTAAGTCATACTTATTCTAATGATCGACACTCAAGCAAGACTCGATTTACATCAGTTTATTTCGACCAAGGGCGCAAGTGATTGACACCTCATTCACTTACCATATTTACTGACATCGTGGCATCTACTTTTACTGTATCTATCTATGCCATAGACATACATAACATCACGCCCATAGTCCCCGAAGGGGTAGGCAGAGTTGAAGGGGCAGTAAGCCCCTTCAACCACATTTAGCCAAAAATGAAGCCGGGCTGGGTTAGATGGAAAATTGTGAAAAAGCAGTGACAAGCGACTAATCTGTCGCCTACACAATCACACACCCAAAAGCCCGTAAACCATTAGTCGCCTCTTACGACATGCTAGGCAAGAACACAGTTGGCACATTCTTTTTTTTTGTCCCAGATCAACATGGGCCAAGTCCCAGACCAACGTGGGACGAATATATGCCATATACGCTGTATCTTAATGTAAACGTCTGAGGAACTTCAGTGTTTGATTGTTTTTTTTCTCTATCAGATACTATCTTTCTACGTCACTATTCCTCAATCATATCAACTGATTTTGATGATATTTGCATTTGGTTAAATCATTATTAGATAATTTCCTGTAATACGAACAGTATACGGTAGGCTTTAAGCGGGTAATGTAATAAGTGAAAGCTAGTCTTGTATAGTTTAGTTATATTATGTTACTGCTCACCATTTCTTTTATTAATCTAACGGTCTTGGCCCCTTATAAATAAGAAAACATCATGCTTTTCCCAAAACCACAAAATAAAGCCGGATTTGTACAAAATGTTTCAAGCTCTGCCACAATTTGCCTCCGAAGTCAAGCGGAAATGTTGTGTACAAAATCTGAACATCAATACGGTCTCTCTGGAAGTAATAGAATTCAATTAATTAATTGATTTTCCTGCGAATGCTTTGGACAATTGACACGGTTTGCTGAACATTTGATTGAAATGGGACTTGTTTTTTAAGGCCTGTTTGTAGGGCTTTGGTTTTTCATTTCTTTTTTCTTTCTGGTGTTAGTAATTATTTATCTAGTGTTAGTTCTTTTCCAACATGCTGGAGATGAATAGAATATTTAAAAGAAGAATGGAAATAATGGTGTGAAGCTAATTATTAATTATTAAAATATACGAATATAAATACTTATTATGTTATAGAACAAACTCAGTCCGTCTGTATAAGCTCAGGCTATCTGTTTGTAACAATTTAACATCTAAACCGCCTAACCGACTGTCTTGATGGGAATTATTAGACTTTTTCAATATTAAGAGGTAAGTAGATAGAGTAGATGACAATTCCAGTGAGTTGGTAATTTAATGTTTATAACAATTACGCATTTAGATAAGGTCTCAACTTTTCACAGGTTTACGCAGAAACTTCTGACGCTTTCCAACCTATTTAGGCGGCAATTTTCAGCTGGGTTTATTTTGGGACTAAACTTTTGTGAATTGATCGTCTAACTTTTTTAATTTGTTAAACGTTGGCAAAGCGTCGGAATGTTCAAGCGGGAATTATATGTGATTTGTAAACATTCACGCCATATATTACGCTTTTCCTGATATAAAATATGGAGTCAATGAGGGATCTGTTAAGGCTCTTAAGTAGTTAGGTAATGTGTCAGACATTATAGCATATACTCTCAGCAGAATCAACTGTTTACACTATTTCACAGTAATATAAGAAGTATTTAGGATGAGTAAGTACCTATAGATAAGTTGGTGTTCGTTTTAACTACAATACTGTTCATTAAACAAACATTTTGTTGAAGATAAATTCAAAATATCTTCATTTATATGGGCGTCAAGAAAGCACTTATAAATAGTCAATATACTTACATAAAAAAACGATTAGAAATAAAACTACCACCGGTTCGCAAGTTAGACTCTATCGAGAAGAAGATTGATACCAAAGACATAATAAATAGCACTAATTAACTTAAACCATTAAAAAGAAAAAAGAGCAGCCAGTCATATTTGTAGGTGTGTACAGCATTTTTACAAATGATCGGACTTGTTCGCGCAAATCGGACTTGTTCGCGAAAACACAAATAATTTCTTTGCAAGAAAACGGCTCAGCGGAAAGTTCTAAGACAAAAGGCGGTGCCAAACATTTTCTTTGTGAGCGCAAGATGGCGCGAGTCGCGACGAAGCCACGCCGCCCGTTATTACGCTCGTATTTTTTCTGCACACGAGAAAGGACACAATAGTCGCCAGCGCGTCTAGAACTGCTAACAACCTATTCACATCCCGCTGTTATTACGACGCCTTGATACAAGCGTGTGAATAACTTGAGTATGTTATAGCTTTTTGGTGGACTTTGTAAACGCAAGATTGTGACAAATATGCTTTTTCTTCGTGAGTGCAGGAAAATGAGACAAATTGAGGTTTTTTTGGATCATCTTGTGGGATTGAGATCGTAAAGAATCTAAAATTGATGTTGATGAAAGTTCAATAATCATAATCATTAACATATACTCCTAATGAACGTCACTGCACTAGATATTTAGCTTTGCTCATTCAGTCTATGCCTGTCTTATTTTGTCAATCCTAATTACGTCGTCGTCGACCTAATTACGTCGGGAGTCCTATACTAAAAGTTGATTTAAAAACAATTTATTAGTTTATCTTAATTAATTAATAGAATATAACACTAATTTGTTACAAATCATATTTTTTATAGAAAGTTTGTCGTCTTATTTTTATAGAGTCATATCAGAATTATGTACTTACGTATTTATATGATAAATTTAACGAAACACTGAAAAGCACTTTTATGGTGCCGTGCCAATGTGATACATAATGAAACGGAAACTTTCCTGTTTCTCTTCTCAAAAAATAGTTGTCACATCTCAAACTGGCTATTCTGCTTCTCTACCAGTATTTAATAAGCCTATATTTTATTCTTACTACATTAGGAACATCATATACCAGGTGTGATCTGTTGTGACAACAATCTCTTTCATCCATTAATCAATTGCCGTCGCTTACGGATAGCCGAACTGACATTGTACTACGCGAGGCGACGTAGAAAAATAAAAAGAGTTCTCCCGGCGTGAAAATAGTCTGGTAGTAGCGACGTCCATTGATCATTGGGCGGGCGGCGGGCAGGGCGCCGGGCCAACGAAAGCGAACGTGAACCGCACAATACACACGTAAAACTCAACTCAATACCAAGGCCATAGAACTTAGTTTACTTTGAAATAAACTTCACTTTTGGATATTATGGATTTAGGCAAGTGTTAGTACACACTGTGTACAAACATCTAGATCCTAATAGTATTGGGAGCGGGCGATCAAAGATAAGATTTTAGATACTCGTTTGTTGTTCCGTTCTGTCGTATCTTCGAGGAAACGTTTAGTTTATCACGTGATGGAAATTATGCGTATTAGGACTGAATAATACAGAAGGTATGCTTGATATTTCAAGTGATTGGGCGCGTTTTGTTTGCATTGTTTAACATATATTATATAACATATATTATATAACATTTAATAATAAAATAAATCTCGTCATAAAGGATATCGTTTGAAATTGAAGTTTTTAATACAATATGGAGAAAGTATAATACACATTATGAAGTCTAGCACTAAGAAATATTTTTAAAACCTATTGATAATATTTGTGTTATTCCAACTAAACTGCATTTCATGCAATTACTCTATGTACCTACACTTCGCCTACTTGGTACTTATAAATTATTCTATAATATTTATTAACAATAGCGGTGGTAGCTCAATGGTAAGGACACGCGCCTC
Organism: Glyphodes perspectalis; assembly: GCA_951394215.1. NCBI lineage: Eukaryota > Metazoa > Arthropoda > Insecta > Lepidoptera > Crambidae > Glyphodes > Glyphodes perspectalis. Next base: position 6,491,632 of record OX596206.1, on the reverse strand, counting down.
TTAACCGAGGAGTGCGGGTTCAAACCCGGGCACGTACCTCTGGATTTTTCAAATCTATGTACGTATTCATTCCACTAGCTCGACGGTGAGGGAAAACATCGTGATGAAACCTGCAAATTCAAACAACTTTGCATTTGTAACCATGATCCAAAAATTGTCTGGTTCCCCTATCTTAGGGTTACGAAGGTCAGATCGGCAGTCGCTTCGATGTAATTACCAGACTCGCTATATCCTTGGATCATGGTCTAAGCGGACCCCGTCTAAGCACGGGACATAACGCTAGGAAGATGATGATTTATTAACAATATGGGAAAGTAGTAGGAACAATCTTGGTCGTCTTACCAAGTGCACTATTTGATAACCACTGATAGTGAATATAATAAAATTCTTTCTCAGACAATATCGGGTTATATAATTATTTTTTATTATAAAGACAATCCTTACCAATTTTGAAAACGACTTGAACAGTTAAGACTACTACATATTTTTATGCCTATGGAGTCTCATATTTTCTAAATGAAGGTCCTTCTTTTCTTCTCTTTCTAGCGTTCCAACTGGTTTCGTTAATTAAGTGTACCTCCAAGTAAAATTGAAGGCTCCTTCTAGCTGGATCATACGTACGAAGTCTGGAAGGATTACGACAATTTCCCGCTAATGGCCTAGCCCATTAGGTGGAACGCTTGATGGGAGGTGTGAACAGCCACCATTAGCCCGGCTCTGAATTTACTCTTATTTGATAAATACACCGTTTTTCCTATATACCGAACACGGTGAAAGGAGCGCTTAATGCGCTGTCGAACGGAATATTTATTAGTTTCTTTCATTCTCTAAGGAACGTCTGGTCTATTATTTGTAGCTACTGTTTACTCTGGTTTATTATTTATCAGTCAGCAGATTCTGTTTATAATGACATGATGTGTTGTACAAGCCTAATATGGGTTATTGTAATGACTAATTATAAAGCACTACGAATTTACAAAGGTTATTTTTAATTTATGTGAACTTGCTTATTTTCAAAAGTCCTTTAAAGTGGTTCCTAAGAATAATGAGTTAGATAAGTAGGGATGTAGGTAGGTGTCCCATGTTGGTCGGGGACTAAAAAAGAATGTGCTAACTGTCTCTTGCCTAGCATGTCGTAAAAGGCGACTAATGGTATATGGGGTTTTGGATATGTGATTGTGTAGGCGACGAGCTAGCCACTTGTCACTACTTTTTTAGAATTTCCCATTTAACCCAGCCCAGTTTTGTTTGTTGCTGAATGTGGTTAAAGGGGCCTGCTGCCCCATTGACTCTGTCTACCCCTTCGGGGATTATGGGCGTGATGTTATGTATGTATAAGTAGGCAACAGGTTTTGCATATAATAAAAATAACCTTGTATAAGTACGTCCGAATTCAAGTGACAAGTACAGAAACCTGATATTTTACTTTGATTACTAGTGATATAGAACGATACAATTGATAAATACATCGCATGCGAACGAAGTTGCGGAAAAGCGGTATTGGTCTATAAATGTATTTGTCAGGTATTCGTTTATGACCTCACTCACTTTCGTTGACACTCCGGTCGCGGTCGTGACATCGACAATAAAAACTTTTCATCATAACAAGTGTGTTTGCTAAAGAAAAAAATCTATTAACCTACCTTGTCATAGTTATAAGAACTCTCATAAATTAGATTTTACTAAATACTTATTGTGTCAGAATAAGTATGTATAACATATCATACGCGCGCAATTTTATGTAAAAAATATTAGAATAGACGGGATTTGTATAAAAATTTGAACTCCATTTTTTTTAAGTATTTTAGTTTTAGTTCGATTTTTTTATTTTCAACTTATTTTATGTCATACTAAATCTGTTAATAATTATCATCTTCTTAGGGTTATGTCCCCTGCTTTGTCGGAGTACGCCATGATAGACGAATTAGAGACTACGATAGTCGCCATATAAGCAGTCTCATCATCACACTTTCGTAACTAGATAGGGGAAGTAAGCAAATTGGGTCTTGGTTACACGGCCGTAGTTATTTGAATGTGACTGCCTCATTGGTAGTGATAGCATGCACCGCCTAAGGTCCAAGAGGTCCTGGGTTCAAATCCAGGGTCGGGCCAAAAAAATGTGGCTGGTTATTTCAATATTGAAATTACTCAGTAACAGTCTGGAGTCAGGAAGTTGGCGGTTTAATTACCCCCGTGCCTCGGAAAGCACGTTAAGCCGTTGGTCCCTGCGCCTGACCTCTCACCGGTAATGTCGAATGAGAGTGAAGGAATAGAGAGGGCACCTGTGTTTGCGTACATACTTGTCCACTATTATATCTCCTTTGCAGATGGCTAATCCTCATTGAGATATGCCGCCGTGACCGATATCGGTTAGGAGGACATTATTGAATGTGCAGGTTCATCAGGATGTTTTCCCTTATCTACTGATGATCAAGTGTTTTGAACCAGCACTCGTATGTGAGGCGCCTGTCCTTACCATTGAGATACCACCAATCTTTATATGTCATTAGAATAGAATAGAATAGAATAGAATAAATGTTTATTTGGCACATTACAAAATTTGCTTACAAACTAAAACTATAACTAGACTAAACTATATGTAGCCAAATAGGCCTCCGCTCAGCTGTTGTCGAGACACAGTGTGCCACCACGCTGGTTTTCTGCGGACACCTTTTCTGAAGCTGGCGTCTGGTACATGGTTACAAATTAAAACCATTATCATCCCATTTTCTCATAAGCAAAAACAATAGAAGACATAATACCTATGTACTGTAGTCTACCGCTCCAACGAAATGTGTGGCGAATGGCGAAATTATTTCACTTATATAACAATTTCACTATTTGCGTTGGGAAATTTCATTTGGAAAACGTTTCCAGGTTCATACAGCGTTGATAAGGTGGGCGGAAATTTAAAACATTTCACTCCGAAACTGTGGCATGCACACGATGAATTATAGCAGATTTTAATTTGGTTTGTTCAACGAAGTTTCTTAAATGAATTAAAGGACTAACCAGACAAATAGTCTAAACTCATGCGTTTTCTACATAGCTAAAACGTAAATTTTGACTTAATAAACACTGATAGGCCACTAAATAGAATAGATAATTTACTTAAAGCAATATCCATATTTAAAAAGGGGAGGATATGTATATGTAAATACATTTTGCGTTAAAAGGAATATAACGCTCTGAATATAGATATTAGAGGTTTCTTTTATATCAGAGCGGATCATAACATGATAGCAAATGAAATGGTAGCGAGGTTTCCTTGTCCATTGAGAGTAAAAGGAATCTCATAAAATCGAATCAGATTGATAAAATAAAATACCGACGCAAAACCCGACTTTGTGGTGCGATGGTTCAGATTAAATTAGTTTGAAGCCAGTTTTACCCAACCTTTTAGGTTCCGTAACAAAATGATTAGCAGTAATTCTTTTAGTAGTAGGTAATCGTAAGAATTCCTAAGAAAAGTCTCTTAGGAATTCCTACGATTACCTATAAACTTAGGTTATTAACAATGTTACGGCATACGGCAACATTTACAAACTATAATTATTTGACCATATTATATCGGCCGCAGTATTATTGTTATCTATACTTATAATAAATCTGTAGAGAGGTCAATTCTGTACATGAAATATATTTTCAAAATAACTATCAGGGGGTGATTAGTGATCGATACTGATGGCAAAAATGCAATCAGTAAAATTTTTGTCTGTCTGTCTGTATGTTCCTTATAGAAACAAAAACTACTCGACGGATTTTAACGAAACTTGGTACAATTATTCTTCATACTCCTGGGCAGGTTATAATATACTTTTCATCACGCTACAATCAATAGGAGCAGAGTAGTGAAGGGAAATGTTGGGAAAACGGGAGAAGTTTCTCCATTTTTTAAGCTTCCGTCGCGTGTGCAGCCTTAATGGTTAAATTGCATAGAAATCATGTATGACGGAAATAGTCTTTATAATATTAACCATAAACGCGGGTGACACCGCTGGCACAGCTAGTGTTTAATATAGTCTCCTAATGGGGTATGAAGAATCTTAAATGCAATAAGATCCTTTAAATTAAGTTTAAGTTCGGCTAAAATTGTGAAAAACTAGTGACAAGTGGCTAACTCGTCGCACACAAAATCCAATACACCATTAGTTGTCTTTTACGACATACTAGGTAAGGAACACAGTACATCTTTTTGGGTCCCAGATCAACATGGATAAGTATTATCTATTATGATGATATTTAAGCAGTAGACCTATCCGACGTGTTCTTGTAAAGTAACATGTCTGCAAAATAAAAACTATCTAGCAATTTCGATAGTGCGACATCGCGTAGACAATATCATCTCCGGACATGAGCCACGTCGGTCTCTTCCCTAACTCGATCACAGCTTATTCATCACTGAGTCGGATCAAAGTTGTGCTCCTATCGCTGTGACCTTTCGTTTTCCCATGCGATTAACTCGCTCAAAAGGACTACACACGGGTTGTTATCAGCCTTTGAACAAGTTGTAATCAAACTTCGAAGGAGTTGTGTGCCTATACAACGTAAATAGGCTTGTGTAAGCTACCTATAAGTTGATATACCTATAGGGCTTATTGTGGATGATATATAAAGTACGTATAAGTAGGTACTCTTAATTGTATAACATTTATCTACGTCTACAGAAGTTGTTAGTATAATAAAATCATGGTTAACTGGATGGACATACTTAAATATTTTTTATAAACATCCATGACTCGAGTACAAATGCCCATGTTTATCACACGAAACGTTTGCCCCTAGCGGGTTTTGAACCTACGACCCCTGGTTTCGTAGCCAGTGTCTCTGACCAGTCGATCCGTAAAAATATACTTCATAAATTGAACTTATTTTTCTAGAACATTCTGATTTCATGTTTACTAGCATTTTAAAACATTTATTAATGTATAAACATATTAAATAGATTACTTTAGCAAAGAATTTTTTGTTGTAACCATTTTGTCAGTGTCTTTTTCCTTGTCATTAAGGGGCTTCATTTGTAATCCCTTGTAAAAACTAGATAATCTTGATTCATTGTCCTGTCAGGACGTCGGCGACATTGCCTGAATACTAATACTTGGTAAATCGTTGTAATGAAGCGGATATATTTTCCCATTAAAACATCAATGTACTTACAAGGAAGATTTATTCGTTAATGTTTGTAAAATTTTGCAAGTTACGTGCAATATAGAAAGTTTTAGTAAAGAAACTAAGCGGGCCTTTAACGGGTCCATCATTTGAAAATTATAAAACACCAACACCGCTTTTACTCAGTAATTGGTTTCTTAAGGCTACCTCAGAGATTTGTTAAAGAGTTTAACGCAAAATCGGAATATGTGATGTATTTTTAAGGATATTTAGTTATTTTTCAAAAATCAATAAGAAACTAGACCAAAAATCTATAATGTAGTGTTTTAATTTCCTATAGTGACTACAGTGTAGATAATAAACAGCTTGTAATATCTATTAGCTCGTTTACATTTATTTAGTCAAAGTACAGTGAAATATGTACAATGTAATGAAAATTAATGGAATTCCAATAAGTACCTCTAATGGATGATACGTGATGCCTCTCCAACGACCTCTATATACCCTTTAGGTAGGAATTAACATATCGTTATAATTTTATGAATATTCAATTCGTGGCGAGCCCGATATCTCAAACCTTTTGGATGTTAATTCGCAACTCGAGAATTTGCGTCTATGTAAATATTAGTGATGTGCCGGATATCCGTATTCGCGGATATCTACTAGAAGATTACTGTTCATAGCCGTGTATTTTTGACAGATTTAAAGCAGATCTTTTTAATTGGCAAATTTTAACATACGTCATTTCAATATTAAAGTTAAAAAGTAATAAAATACAGTAATGGAAATTTCAAATTCCAAAATGACTGGCCCGTTGGTCGAGTGGTCAGAGACCCTGGCCACGAAACCAAGGGCCGCGGGTTCGAATCCCGCTAGGGGCAGATGTTTCGTTTGATGAACATGAATATTTGTACTCGAGTCATGGATTTTTATAAACGTATTTAAGTATGTCTATCCATTCGCCTAGTATTCATAGTACAAGCTTATAAGCTTATAAAAAAGTAATGCAAACACTAATTGGGCTGCTAATATTGCTTATAGTAATCAAAACTTATCTAATCATTTAACGTTGCTTCAAGTCGATGATGGCACTGAGTAAATTCCGTATCATTGCGGTTTTACCTTACCACGGTAAACATTTTTCACTAGCCAGCACAGCACTAATAAAAATTATAATTGATGAGCACAAAATGTGTTTAGATGGCGCTTAAAAGGTTAATTACAGCGCTTGCATAATTAATGTAGTTATGACCTGTCTTAGAACACTTTCCTTTTTTAGGTCAGCAGGGGTGGGTGTGGGGGTGGTGTCGATTTAATCAAAGCTTCGAGTAAAATTTAACCGGCGGGCAGGCGAGGCGAGCTCGTAATTAAATAAAAATATGATAGGACACTTCCTTCCGATAACACTTAACGCTTTTTGTTTCTGATTTTAAACCGTTTGGGAAATCGGAAATTAAACGCATTTTGCAATTTCGCGGGACAACGAAAACAAATGAATGTTTAAGAAAATTTGTTAAATAGAACCTTTGTGTAGGAGATTAATTCGATTTTGGAGAAAATGAGGCTGTTTTCAAACAAATTTCTTTAAAATAGCTACTAAGCGATTTTTATAATACATATTTTTTTATAATTACATGAAGAATCACTCTTAAAAGTAATATATTATGGGTATACTTACACATAATACAATACTAGTCATAATACATACATAACATCACGCCCATAATCCCCGAAGGGGTAGGCAGAGTCGAAGGGGCAGCAAGCCCCTTCAACCACATTCAGACAAAAATAAAGTCGGGCTGGGTTAGATGAAAAATTGTGAAAAAGCAGTGACAAGCGGCTAACCTGTCGCCTACACAATCACACACCCAAAACCCGATATACCATTAGTCGCCTTTTACGACATGCTGGGCAAGAACCACAGTTGGCATATTATTTTTAAGTCCCAGACCAACATGGGACAGTGGGCTAGGTTGGATGGAAAGCTGTGAAAAAGGAGTGACAAGTGGCTAGCTCGTCGCCTACTCAGTCACATACCCAAAAGCCCGTAAACCATTAGTCGCCTCTTACGACATGCTAGGCAAGAACCACAGTTGGCACATTCTATTTTTTTTGTCCCAGATCAACATGGGCCAAGTCCTAGACCAACATGGGACATGGGATCACAATATATAATACAATGCTAGTAATACTAGTTTCTGCCCGTGACTCTCGCATGAGTTAAGATTTTGTCTATGCGAGTTTTACGAGCTCCAATGTCTAAAGGGTATTCTTTGTCCCTTGTGAATATTACTTTTTCTAGATGAAAGGACGTCCTTTTCAATAGGTACCACTAACAACGTGCATGCAGAATTCTATGAGGAGTAGCTAAGTAATGAGACGTGGGAGCGTAACATACAAATTAAGTAAGTCAGAATAATATACGCTCATGACAGTGTACCAATAATATGTTTGCAATTATAAATCTGGTTATTATCTAGCTTTGAGGTTGGATGTACCGACTAAAAGAAAAGACGAGAATAGGTGTAAAGCGGCGTAAAGTTTAGTTAGTTAGATGCAAAAGGATATCTAGATAGCTCCTTCCCCTCGGTAACTATAAATATAACATCAGTCAGTATTAACATCAGTCATAAAAATATAACATCAGTCAGTCCCGCCGTGCCTTAAGAAAACAAGATTGCAATATATAAATTTTCACTGTACCTACACAGTTAAAAATTTAGAGTGATACAAAAAAGTGTCCATGTAAATTTATGAACCTCAACGTGTTCAAAAATAAGGAAAGCGAATCTGCATAGGCAGCGGAATCGCCGAAACCAAAATCGAACATGACGTCTGTATCGCAGCCGGCACTCGTTTTAATCCTGTGATCTGTGCGCAAGAGCCGACCGTTGCACTGATTAAAATAAACGTTGCATGTAATCCGGCGTAAACCGTTTACGACGCCGGCGGCACCGGAAATCGAACGCTGCCATATTGGAGCCGGAAATGGCAAGCTCGCTGCCCGCCCGCGCCTTCGCTCCATTCCACTGCGATGTCTTTGCCCAGATTGAAGGCTCCAATCCCCAAATTGATGCCTGTTTGTTTTCCTAAATTGACGTATCTAAACCAATTTACGTATCGCCATCGATCCAATAACCGGGTACGGGTTAAGGCGGAGGTTACGAACCCTTTGTCAATCGCGTTTCAATGACGAACATTGGGACTTGATTTCGAGCGGTTATAATCAAAGCGATCAAAATTCAAATGTCGTTGAGCTATGGCACGTCAATTTTATTTGGCCTTGTCAGGTCTGAAAATACTGAATTAAATTCTATAGTTTCTTAGATTTCAGTCATTTGTACAGTACGCATAAATAGGGATTAGAGCTGTTAAATAAGGTTTTTTTAATGTTTACCTGTGCTCAATTCTAAAAAATAACGTTCAGTTTTTATTCGTTTGAGATCGATTGACTTCGATTTGATTAGATCATAAAATAAATAAAAATAATGTAAGTAATAATGTAGCTTATTGTACATAATTAATATTTTTGGCAGGTATGAGAGAGTCTGCCAAAACTAACTGTCAATATTTATAGTTTTAAATCTTTTAGTTCCGGTTATGTCCTGCCATCCAATATTGGTAACGCAATGTGCATATATATGACGCGACTGAATGGCTACCACAAAAATACGATAGTTAAACCCGATTTTAGTATGTAAACTCACGTCATACGGGCCAAAATTGTGTACCGATTCTCGGAAACGGTTCATCCGAAATTCCTGGTCCATAATGCACAATATTTCGTCATTGAAAAGCGTCCACGTCATAAATTTCGCTATTTTAGACGGTATTGTCTGCTCTACGAAATATTCCAATAACATTTTCAATAAATTGCTGTCGCCGCACTGTTAGACTGTACTGTCCCCTAATTTAAATTACAATCATTCATCATTAACTGTCACAAGACTACGCCTATGTATGCGTGTATTAGTACAATTAGGAAATTTAATTTCAAATACATATTTAGAATAATGTTACCAACCAACAATGCTAAAGTACATTAATTTTAGTAGTTCCTAAAAAAACAATAAGGACTTTTCCAAAGAATTAATTTTTTTTTTTTTCTTTTGACGTATTCATGCGGCAAGGAACACAGTTGGCACGTTCTTTTAAACTCCCAGACAAACATGGAACAAATTGTGGTCATTATATTTTGGCAATTATCCCAAATAAAGATCGTTATATAGCTTTAAGAAATAAATTTTCAACGATATAGCTAATTAAACAAGAAAACAAAATGGCGGAAGCTGACAAAGCCAAAATGTTCGAAACCACTTAGGCAAGCTTCTTAAGATTAGAAGGCATATTGAAATAAATAAAAATCCTCCCCGGCGCTCATGAATGGGGCGATCCCGAGTTCCGCGCACAAAGATATCGCATTCGGATCTCGTTGGCAGCGTGATTCCCGCGGATAGCGACGGCGCCTATCAATTTTTGCCTCGTTTCGCCCTATTTGCGTCGAGAGTTCGTCGAATCGTGATGAAATTCTGAAGATGTAGGCATGTGGGCAATGCAATTTCAATTTTTATATACGGCAAACATCTAATATCTATGTTGAGCTTCATTCTCATAATACAGCATTCCTTAGCGTTTGTAATCGTTATAGCACGCTAATTTAAAACCCAAGATTATTTTATTTTTAAACTTCACACTACGCAAGATAATATAATAGGAAGTATGAATATTTGGACTATGTTCTCTTAATAGAATATTTTTATGCATATTGAGGCTTAAAAAACACTTATCCGCCTACACAATAAATCGTCAGTGCGCAATTAAGTTCTATCACTAGGCTTAGAAGACTGATTCTACCGAGAATAATTTGTATCTACCATTAACATAAGCTTACTGTACCTAATATTAAAAAAAAAACAGGTTAGACGGATGGATAGATGTTTGTCGGAAGAAGATAATATCACGCAAAAAAAAATAATTAAACGCTATGCATTGTCAACCTGACTAACTTTTATCTCATAATGTACAGTACCAATAGAAAGCGGGCTTATTTAGCAAACTGCATTATACACGAATACGAAGTTGTGGCAAGCTAGTGTAACATAAAATATTCGTGTTGGGCCCACCTGGGCCGGCGAGTCCGACAGACGCCAGACGTCATTCGATACCATAACAGCTGCCTCTTGCTAAGCTGCGGTTGTGAAGGTGACGCAAATTGTGCTTCATAGTATCCGTATGCAGTTGGGTTTTGTTATTTAGGTAGCAGGAACACTAATACTTAGACGAAAACATACAGGTACTAGTTATACTATAAAATAAAACATACCTACTAGACGGACGTTTCGTAACCAAATTCTAGAACCGAATAGCGTGTATGGAAATAATGAGCGGGGTAGATCTATATATGCAAGTTTACCATTTAGTTATTTTATAATTAATCTGTCGCATGTTGTGTTCGCTTTTAATTAGATTACTCATAGGATTTAAAACCTTTGTAATTTTGTTGACTAAGAATGTATGATTAAACTGTTCCCAAACCTTATAAATAAATAAATTAATTAATTAAGTCACTCGTCATGAAAATATTTACAATATTTTAGTAATACCTACATAATGTTTATGGCTCCAGTACAATATATATCTATTAAATAAAAATGTTTTCTAAACAGGATACACTGCTTGAATGTGTGTGAAGTATACTATACTATTCATGAGATATAGAGGCGTGCAGTGGCGTAACTATACGGTGGCAGGAGTGGCAAAATGCCATGGGCCCCGCCCGAAAGGGACCCCCCTATGGTACAGCATTGATATAGTAATAATAAATAATTTATTTCTGGTAACTTACAAATAAATGTGTTATGTTACAGATAAATGCTAGCCCATATAATATATACCTTAAACAAACAAACAAACAAAATATCACGCCCATAATCCCCGAAGGGGTAGGCAGAGTCACCTTAAAGACTTACATATATATATATATGTTTATTATAATTTATTCTATTTTTTAATTTATGACGGCGACGTAATGCACGCTGAGACAGCGGGAAGTCGACCTCGGAACTTGCGAAATACGACTCACACCAGCCAGAAGTCCTCCTTCATGAAGTGTCCAGGTGGTGGGTCGGCACCCTCACCACAAACGAGCTGAAGCATTGAAATCGTATACTGCCCTAGAAGGACAGCCCCAACCGATAAACATGCCACGGGCCTTAAACGGCATAGTTAGCCCACTGAAAACGTTAGAAGTTTGACAAACTCATTTGTAGGTGGTGTAGATAAAACCGAAGAAAATAATAATATTTGTAATGAGAGACATTTTCTGTATATTAGTTTATTGCAAGTCAAAAGCGGTGAATAAAAAATAGGTTTTGCTCACACTAACTATTGTATCAATGGGTGTTTGATAAAGTGCATAGGCATGAAATATGTACTTAGGTACATTTTAAAACGACATTTGCAGATTTTTTAAAATATTTATATCAGCATCAACCTTTGATAATATTAATATCAATACCTACTCGTAGTAGTTAAAGGTTTTGTGGCCTACGTCATGTAAATCGTAGGATTTAGCCATGATTTTTTAAGTAGGCAGCATTCAGAATGCGACAGTTGATTACCAAAAGTATAGACAATGACAAATACACACTCTTAACCAGAGTGAAAACAAAGAACGAAAGTCAGACGTTAATTAAAAATAAGATGGCGGCGCCTTAAAACAGTTAGTTTGTAACTACGATTAGATACCTAGATTAGTTTTTTCCCAATTAAAAAGTCTCCACTTTAATTTTAAAAAAGTCAAGGTTAATCTGTCTAACGAAAACTGTCGGGATTCGGGGTGGGGGTGAGGTAGTAGGAACTTTCGTGACAAAGCCGTTTTAGTTTTTTTCTGTTGTCTTAACTTTGACACCACGCTTTTCAGAACTTCTCTTTAATTAAATAGAAATTTTTTTCGTACTACTTGTATTTCGGAGGTATTTAGATTATATCCACACGTTTGGATTTTTGTTAAAACAATGTAACTAAGTCAGTTTAATGTAGATATTCAGTATATTAGACTATGTACGAAATACCTAAAATAATTTGCATTTGTATTTTGGCACTTAGTATCAACAAAGATACCACAAATAGGCAAACTAAGAACTAAAGCTAAGACACACCTACCTACTTCAAGTGTGAACTTTGTCACCTACGGGCTAGTCAATTTATAACATTAGAGAACAAAGAGATTTATAACATTAGAGACAAAACTAGAATCAATTAGGTAGCTTCGAATATTGGAATCCATTGTTCCTTAATTCTGCCAATATTGCAGTCATGATGATATAGAGCGACAATAGATAAGTCAGATGAACTTTTTAGAAGGCTTCAAAAGTCGCCTTTAACATACACTTAATTTTTTACTTCAATGTTTGATTAAAAAATGATTATATTTTTGTTTTAGCTGTTACTCAATTCCTGCCAACAACATGTCGGGGGGATCCCACGTCTCCCGAGCAACGTTTGGGGGGGCAGACTCCGAAGTGTCTGGGGGTAGCGCGCCCCCGCTGCCTAGTCCGGCGTCCGCTGGCGCCGCGCTGGTGTCTCCTGAGACGCTGAGCCGACATAGCAGTCCCCCGCCGCTGCCTGCCCACCCGGCGCATTCCCATCCAGCGCCGTCGTGCTCTTCGCATCGAGTCCACATGGAATCTCCTATGAGGTAGATAAAATTGTTATGGCATTAGGTACACCTTGCTTCAGCACATGTAGACTGTGATTTTATTGTAGTGAAAAGACTGGTCTGTTCGTTCATATTGCTATATTATCTTAAACATCAGTTCTATAAAAGTGTATCTGTTCTGGGAAGACTCTGTTCTGTTTTGTTTGTTCAAATAGAGTTTTACGTTGGTCTTAATAATAGAGAGTTGTTATAGTAACAGTGACACGAGAATCTGATAAAGCAGGGCAGACTGGCCTTTACAAAAATATTAGTATTTATTTCTATATAAATCGGCGCGGCAGTAATGTGCTTCTTTGGTTTTGTGCCTAAATATTTTCCCAAATGTCCTTGTTCAGTATGACAAAGATGTTTGATACGAAGTCTGTTTCTATGTATTGCAGTATTCATACTCCCGGTAAACGCCACTAAGCAGATATTAACTGCAATTTAAAAATCAACTTAGCGAAGGGCTTTTAATGTGCCATCAAAACGAACCCCTTCACTGCATTGCACAGCGCACCGAACATTGTCTACGTTTCGACGTGGCAATTTTCTTGTAGCACGCCGTTTACAAATACAACAATAATGAACTTTGAACGGCGCCCTGGGGAAACGGAAAAAGGGAATTGCGATTTCTGAATTCCTTTGTTGGCGACGAGGGCAGCAAATTTACTAGTAGCTAACATGGGGGGTTAGCTGTGCACCGAGGCCGCGCTGAAACAGCGCGATGGGAGAAACAGGCGCGCTTTAATTGTTCAATCAAATGCAATATATCGGCTCTCTATTGGCACGTCCAATTAATCGCAGGCGAGATAATCCGAGCCGGCGTGTATTATGCGTTTTGTTTGTTTGCTGCGGAATAAGCAACTCTCACGATAATTAACAACGTACCGGTATGTTTTATTGAGCATCAAAATGGCGGTGCTATGTCATTGCGACTGTGAATTTGTGTACTAAGTTTGAAGTTTAGAAATATTTTTGGGTTAAGGTATATTGGTTTAAGTTATATTAAACATTTTGTTGTACTCCTAATTAACATATGCCTGTTGTTACAATCTGTGATAGACACTAACATAGCATACACTAAATGTGGAAAATATAAATATACCGTTTAAACATTATGTTAATATTAACCATTAGGTAAATACTTCAAATAAACATAGGACGAGAATGTGCAAATGTTGCAGAGAAAGCTCCAAAGATAATTCTATTGTTTGAAGAGAACATAAAGGAAAATTGCTAAACGGGTATACGCGGAAATATTTCATTGAGTTGGAAATATATAATATATTTTTATAAGTACATACTCTATATACGTATACGTATATTCATATGCATTTAGCAACAATATGTTATTTTGACATTACAGATAGATACTTAAATTGAAATTATTTGTATGGTTACATATAGAGCCCATTTTCGCAAAGATGATGTGGCTTCTGAAATTAGTTCGTGGGCGGTGTAAACTCAGTTTGTAAGTTGCATCCGAGATATTAATTGATTTATGTTCGCTACGGTGCAAGTGTTGCAGGGAACTTCGCAATTGAAACTTAGCGCGGCAGATAAGCTCCCTATGTGCACGTCCAAATGTACTCTAATAGTACATTTGTGGCACTTTGAAACTAAGAATAATATGCGTTTGTACTTAATATACAATTTATATGATAGACAATTTCTTTGTTAATAAAATTATAAAGGGTAAGCATAGACAGTTGTAGGAATAACTTTGACGACAAATGGTGTAGTTTTCTTGGCATATTTTATTTGGATATTTTGCTTGTTTGCTACGGTATTGATGAAATATTTCAGTAAACATTGTGAGAAAACTTCATTTAGAACGCGACTTAAAAATTATATCTTTTTACTTTATTTAACTGAAATTTATTAATGTGTCAACACTATTAAAAGCTTTAAGCACATACCATTTTTAGTTTGTCAATATTATTATATTGTAGTTAAAAAACATAGTAATTATCGTAACTAGCACTAAGGCAACAGCGATACACTCCGACTCAAGAACGAATATCTTCTTTACTTACTGGAGTTGTCTCATCACATTTCACTATCGTTTTATTGAGCAATAAAGATTTTTTTGTATGAATCCGAAACATAATCATGTTTGCGCCGTAAGAAAGGTACCTATACTTAAAAAAATAAGGGTGACACATCTAACGCACTTCCTCCTCAATCAGGTTATCAAGTCCCCCGTCGTTGTCGCTCGGTGGGTCCCTATCGCTGCAGCCGGTCCTGTACGGGCCCGCGGGGGGCGCGTCGGCGCACGCGCCGTTCCCGCCCACCAGGAGGCCGTCGAGGCCCTCCGCCTCCATACAGCACATGCACGTCATCAGCCCGTGAGTATACAACCTCTGCCTACTTCTGACTAGTTTTGACTCTGACTTCAACTTTGAATTTGAATTTGGCTTTGATGTTGACTATAAATGTTTAACCTGCCATATCACTTAGAGCAGGGGCTCCTAAACTTCTACAGCTCATCATCATGTTTGTAGTGTTATGCCCTGTGATTAGTCGAGGTCAGCGTTTGACATATTTATCGATTAACGAAGCCCTGATGTCGTTTACACGAAATCGTTCCACACCCAGTTTCAGAATTGCTGAGAGAACCTCGGTAAGTTGAAGAATGTAATGGTTTTGCGACATTTATGGTAATTTATAATGGTTGGCTACTAGAATTTATTTATTATCAGAAAACCAAGTCAACGTGTGCTGTTTTTTTTTAGCAATAAGACAAATGAAACGTCAAAATATTCACCTATAATGTATAAAATAAATGCCTATAATGTGAAAAAATACAGAGGATCGGATCAATATTGTCTACTTTTAATCTATCTTCTGCTATAGACGTAAACGCCAACAAGGAGTTAAGCAGCACATAAAAACAAAAAATCATCTAGCACTCGATAACGCGAGCCGTAATAGGTTAAACTGGGTCAATCGTTTTAATTATCTTTCGAAAGAGGGTTCATGAGATAATACATATATGTCAATTATAGGACCGCCTAAAAGCATTTTATCGGAAATATCGGAGAAAATTCCGAAGAGCGAGCCGGATAGACCCAGGGCGCTGTGAAGAATATTGGAATTCTATTATTCGCAGTATCGCTGATATGATCCTTTTTGATACTAAAGGACGTTTCTAGCAATGTTCAAGATTGTTATGAAAGTGTCTTTGCAAGCATTTTGTTAAAGCGGATGCAAGATTGCGTCTGTGTTCGCAAATTGACTATTGTTTACTTTGAATGATTTTGAAGTTGACTTGTTGCCTATTTGAAGTTTTTAATGACTTTTTGAAGAACTTTTCGAAGTTGGCTTTTTCTCATATCTATGAATAAGGAGAGCTCGTGAACTTTGTTAGTTCTGAACTATCTAATCTCTATAATTTATAATAATATTACAATATGCGAGTTTTGTTAAGTGATTTGATGACTATCTTAGATTTTTTAAATATTTCACTGTTTCGTGAGGAAAATCTTTGATTAAGGTTGTTTTAGAAATAGTTTCTTAATATGTAAGCACAGTTAAGAAAGTGCTTTTTTTCTGAAAAGCTTATGATGTAAAAATATCCCGGAAAGTTCTAATTGGCCATAAAAAATGACAAAGCTCCAACCAAATTTTGTGGTTTCAGATAAGTACCTAGTTTATCGTATAAATCCATATTTAATCTGTTTGCAAAATATACAATAGAGAATCATAAAATGTTATGTCCCATGTAAAATTACCATTTATGTGACCATATCAGAATGCAACTTAATATACTAATATCATCCGATGTTATGTTCACTGATGGTATCAGTACCTACAATATAGCTTAACTACGATTTGTAGCCGGATAGAGTATTTGTGAATACATATTTACTCTTTGCTATTTTCCTTCTTTTTATACTTATTATATATTATCCATTACTTATTATACTTAGTATATAAATAGTTTAGAGCTTCTGTTTTATATTTCTCAAGCAGTTGAAATTAAACGAATAAAGCTTTTAAAAAATTACATCATCAAATAGGTTAGATCAATACAAATTATATATAGTTTTTAGCTCTAACATTAGTCATTATCCTGGCGTCATGTCCCGTGCTCAGACGGGGTCCGCTTAGACCATGATCCAGGATTTAGCGAGTCTGGTAATTACATTGAAGCGACTGCCGATCTGTCCTTCGTAACCCTTAGATAGGGGAACCAGACAATTTTTGGATCATGGTTACAAATCCAAAGTTGTTTGAATTTGCAGGTTTCATCACGATGTTTTCCTTCACCATCGAGCTAGTGGTATAAATACGTACATAGACTTGAAAAATCCAGAGGTGTGGCCCGGTTTTGAACCCACACTCCTCGGTTAAGAGGCGCGTGTCCTTACCATTGAGCTACCACCGCTCTCTAGCTCTAACATTAGTATTGAACTAAAAAAATCAGCATTGTCCAACATGACAAAATTGCTTATGTATATTTATATGAGGCTATATCCATAACTTTGATACATTACATAACTTTTTACAACTCAGCGCAATATCTCCCTCGCGTCCGGTTATTTCCATATAGCGGGTCCTTACGAATGGCCATAGAAATGGGAGGACTCGAATAAAAAAAATACACTCTAGCCAATCATTGGGCGGGCTCGGAATTGCTCAAGTGAAAAATGCTGCCGCTCAGAGCACGGCGCCGTAATAAATTACAAGAATACGTAAAAGCTTGGTGCGTTGCAGCAGGGCGGCACAGCGGAGACGGTGACAGTACGGCAACGAGACTTGTCAATCTGACGATAGTAACGTAAGTTCGCCTAATGAACCACTGCAGGATTCAGTAAATTTTGATTATCGATGTTCATGAACAGGGACCGTATCGACAACGAAATTTGTCATTCCTTTCGTCAGAGATTCTACTTGATCATATTAGGCAGTAAAATGCTGAATTTTGATCAATGGTAACGTGGCGCGAATATAGCCGTGATGTTAATCAGAACTTGTATTTGCTTGAAATAAATTCCAGAAAATAACAGACTTACCAAATCATTCTTAGCCTTATAGGTTGTAATGTGTATAGGTTTGATACAACTAGAGTATTCATAAATTAATTATTAAAACGGTCTTAATTTTATAAGACAATACTTGATGCTTGATGCTTAATCCGCAAAGACAGTTCAAACAAGCGTTTCGTGACAGATTCAGCGTGGAGAGGGCTCACCGAATATTATTTGGTTGTGTAAGAGGGTTCCTCGGAAAGTGCAGGGAAGGACGCTAGACATTCTGGAGTTTCGAGGTAATGCAATAATCGAGGCGTTTTATTGCGGCTGTCGGAAAAACGTTTTTATGAGATTGGACCCATGTTTTATATACCTGATGCTGTTTATTTTTGACTTCTTTACTCTTGGTGAATTTCCAATAATTGGACCGCAGGGTAGAAACGCTTCATACCTGTAGAAGTCTTATAAACAATGTTTATAAAAAAAATACAAAAATATTATATTTATATTTTGTGTTTTTATTGCAATTCAGGGAATGACCAATTAAGTAAAGAATATTTAAATAAAATATTTAATTAAATTATACTTGTGTTATCCTAAATATCTCATTTTCGCTTTACGCAATTCGCTATAGCATAACGCCAATTAATTCTGACATTTTGTCAAATACATCCCATATTTCCCTACAAGTAATAGTAATAAGACAAAGTACTAAATTACTATTGAAATATGTATTTATACTACACAATTTTTTTGCATCCTACGTAAGAAAATCTTGTTATAAATTAATATTACCGAGGAAACCACTTGGCAACCATATTTGTGTCGATATTAGTCGCATCACTAAGCGTCACAATTCGCACTCAGTGGGGAAATTGCATTTTCCCTAGCGACTGTGCACTCTAATGAAAAGCTCTCAGCGCGGTGACACAATGTAGTCTAGTGCTCGGAATTAACGACGGGGTACATTTCCATAGCCGGCAGGCACCTTTGGGGTAAAACCCCAGGCGAAAATGAACTTACCCTTAGAAGTTCAACTGTGTGTTAATTATTGGGCAATGTTTTTAGGTAGGCCCGGATCAAGGGTCTTAGGGTATAGTTTTAAGTGTTATTTAAAAGTGAGGATTGTTTTCCATCGATGTGGGCGATGGCATAGACTATCATTTATAATAAAAAAAATATGTCTAATTTTGAAATGTAATTTGAATTAATTGAACCAGGTAATTCAGTAAGTGACTAAGTATGTAAAGTTCATATTTATACTTATATATATATATATATATTCATATTAAGCGAAAAATAAGACGTAGGTATCCAATTTTGAGTAAATATGAAACTATGTTTATCAAATGTAGTTTTTGGCTAATGCGGTTGAAGATCCAAAGATTTTTACCAACATTTACAAAGCTAGTTAGTAGTATAATTATTATGACTATAACAGTTTTAAAACAGACAGAACCCACATCTAATCAAGTTAGTTCAGAACTCCAATTACGTTTTAAATTACCT
This sequence comes from Glyphodes perspectalis, assembly GCA_951394215.1. Taxonomy (NCBI): domain Eukaryota; kingdom Metazoa; phylum Arthropoda; class Insecta; order Lepidoptera; family Crambidae; genus Glyphodes; species Glyphodes perspectalis. The sequence continues at coordinate 6,472,336 of OX596206.1, read as the reverse complement.
AAACGTAGATAAAATAATATACATATGTACTTAGTAGAATTAACACACTGGAACATCAAAAGTTTTGAATGTGGTATAAACATTCGTTTCGTGGTTTGCGTTTGTTTGTATCATCAAAGTTCCGACCGGCAATTTTAGAACTGTATACGTACCACAACATACGGTGTTCGACATTTTCCTACACATATAATTGTACCTACTACGACTACTGATTGATGTTTTTTGAAACAAAAATAACAATAAGTAGGTACATGAACTAACGAGACGACAAGTAGCAAAGTTCTTGTAAGAAGATTTTCGAGCAACGACAAGCGCCTAAACTTTAGTATTTATTATCAACTATATAGTTAATAGTTAAAGAAATATAGCTTAAGCCAGTTACAGTAAAGAAAAGAATAAAAAATATACAAGTACCAAAGTTCCACAATCATTTACGGTGGAAGAAAAGACTTGATCCCCTTAACCGGAGCTCTTTTAAAACATTAACTGACAAGAGCTTGAATGGAATCTCCGAGTTAGACTAGATAATGGCAATGCTCTGTTTATTTAGCCCCAGCCCGGCTACGCCACGCAGCGATTAAGCACCCCATTTAGCCACGTTCCTGTCTTTGTGAATTTTATAGCGAAATCAGTTACACAACAACGTTTGTAGGATGAGCTCTTCGTAGGAACTGCTCGTTATTTCCGATTGGAGTGACACAAACGAGCTTAATTAAATGGATGGAGCACCATTCCCATTTAAAATTTAATATCGAGCCTCGCACCGTGTGCATAATTCAATTACGCGTTTGTTTTACCTGTGGTATAGCGGATAAGCGTAGACAAATGAATAAAGTATGGTAATTAAATGACGCAATTCACGACGGGACAAAACATCGGTGATGTCATCTGAAAAGAAGGTTTGATGTGGTTCCCCCAATTCCGTTTCACCAAGAAAGAGAAAGTTGGGCGGTGCGAGGGTGCGTAGCGAATCTATCAAAATGCTTTGGGCGGAAAAGTGTTATACAAATGGGATACCTTCACTGGCTCGCATATATTCCTCGCACGCATCTTGAAGCATGTTTTATAGGCAAAAGTCTAGATCGTTTCCCATAAGATGTGTCGTGACTCAGTTCTGGGCCACATAAATAAAATACTGTGTCGAAGCATTGCCAATAAAAGTATACTTTTTCATTATAATACACTTCTGTGACACTGAATTGAGTTTTTTTGGTTCGCAATAAAATATAATAAATTAATTCTTGAAAAAATTTCCTTCCTGATTTGTACCTAAAGAAATCAGTGGCAATTTCAAAGACAATTCGCCACAATCCTGACCACAAATCTGTAGCCTGGCGATGACATTATGCTGGGGCCGGCGAAACTTCGGTAATTATGTCCCTGCCTCTGACTTCCGGACAGAACTTACTTACACAACTTGCCCTGTGTGTTTCACTGCATTATTCATCACGGGACAGTTTCATGAAAAATATCCCCTCCCATAAACTTATCGACAATGACGTTTACTCCATTTAATACATTGAAGTTAAAGACAAAACCGAATTTGTTTTCGTTGAATTTGTTTCGTGATTTTTTTTTGTTATTTTTATTTGCCTCGATGTCTCGCCAAATGTTCTCTTTATCGGTGACAAAACATACAACTGGCATTCCTGCTACATACAATGTACGTGTTTCTTCTTTATCTATTTATTATCTATATATTTTAGGTAAATACGGTATGTTAGTTGGAAAATCAACAAGACTTTTATATTTTTCTGATTCGTTTTTCTAAAAACCCGAAATGTTTGCGTCAATATTGAAGTATAATAACAAAGTTATTAATATCTTGCAGTAGCTATCCTTTTACTTTTGAGGCAAGTGTTCATTATAATCTTTACCGGCAACCATTTACTTTCCAAGAGCAATTTTGAAGAGAAGTGCTTCCTTTTCAATATACTTGTACATAATATCTTATCGAATAAAAGGAATCATGCCAGCTAATTGTGCAAAACTGATTATAGACCAGGAAATCCCTTTGCCCATTTAACTGATTTCATCTGAAATTTAATATTGAAATGGTTTACGGAAATATTTCGAATATTATCAGTCAACATACTTCGAATTGGAAAATCTCTTTGGGCGATACAATGTTATACAAAAGATGTAAATACGATGCGAAGCGTCATGTGGAATGTTACTATGGTATTCGCGAAATACTATTGTGAAGGGCTTTAAAGAGCACAGGTGCATGGTTGAAAGGACACGCACAATTGTCGGGACAATGTGCCAGCTCTCTGAATAAAAATATCATGCGTCATAGAAAAAGGTCGACGCGCAACTTCCCCCAAACATTTAGACCCAAATGATGTCCCATTCGAATGTAAGAAATAGTATGAATACCTCTAGACTTGGCGGTCGTTTACAGGTTTCGTAGTTTTAGTTTTCCTTACCATGTTTCGAATTAGTTGCGTACCGTATACGGATTCAATTTATGATGGATGAAATATGTGTATTTGAAATATGATTAATGTTTGAAAATAATACAGAAAATATATTTACCAATGGTATTTACCCATATAAAGAAATACTTACCTACACGTCAAATGCAATCTAATAAAAAGCTGAACAAAAATTGTAACAACATTTTCGTTGAATGTTTAATGTGCGAGGGAAACCTACAACAGATTTTAAATTTATTTATTGTGATCCAGAAATAAGCCCCTAAAATAAAAGTATATTTTCTTTATACATTTTAGCGTAAGTACTATATTGAAATGAATCGAGATTGACAAGATATACACACGATCGAAGCTATTTGAAAATCTAGCATTTCATCGTCGGTCAATAATTGCTATTCTATTAGACAGCTACTTATCAGAATGTAACAGGACAAAAGTTCGCGGGCCGCGGGCCAAACCCGGTCAGGCGGAAGACGTCCTACGGAGCAGCGAATACAGCCATATCGTTGTCAGCAACAAGGCTCCGTTGCAACAGTAAGTAGGCGCAGTTAGAAGCGTTGCGGGGAGCCAATAACACGCGGTTGCCATGGCGACGGTACGTACGCCAGAGGGGTCCTCTCCCCTAGACCCTCAGAGGGCTCCGGTGACCAGAAATGCAAGACCCGTTAAGCCATAACGAAGCCCAGTGCGTTGTGCTGCTAGTGGCAGTTTAGGGGTTCTTGCGAAATTAGTCGAGTATTATTTAGTGCTTTTTGGTACATGTCCTTGCAAAGCAGCATCTTTGGCATTAAGGTGGCAATTTGTCAACGATGGATCCCGTTCAGTGTTGTTGAATGAAGATGTTATCTTGTAATTAAATATGATTGTGTTCTTTATAATTGATTCGTATTGCTTCACTGATAAATATAATATAACAGAAAATTATACAAAAGTTTATACTTATAAATTTTTGGCGATGTTAAATAATTAGCTACTAGTTTGTTCCTGGATATCAAGATTTAGAAGAAGTATTTCCTATTACTTTTGCGATTTAATAAAGGACAGGTGGACGAAGTCGTATAAAGGTTTTTTACTATTTAAGACAAAGACCGTAAATGCATACTTATATGAAATTAAATTATAAAAGGATTTCATAAATCCTGCCCTCTGGAATAGGTACGTTTTTTCACATTTGTTAAGTAGAAATCTTATTTGCTATTTAAGCATAACGGAAGACTTTAGAGAAAGAAAAATAAATAAGATTTTCTCGTTCATCGTCTTCCTTGCAAAAAGTCATTTCCTTTTGTATGATTGAGCATTAAAAGGCGGTAAATGGGTTTTCACAACCTCTGCAGTCGTGTTTAGAATGATTTAAATATGATTTGCGCCTGAATTAATATACAAAGGTAATATATTTAATTTAGGTTTTTACCTTTTTTCATATACCTTATTTATGTTGTCTACGAGTAAGGCGTATTTATACCGGATAATATTAAAAGGCATCGTCAATCCGACTTTTAGACAGAAAACAGAAAAACATGAATTGTTAAAAACATTAATTTGCTTAAAAAATTAGGTAACATTTTCTGTTTGGATTTTTGTACATTTTTCCGTCCTATATCAAGGCTTTTTAATATTTTTTAATGCTACCATTAAAATTTTTATCTTATATATTAGGGTTCGGTATAGTTTCTTTGTGAACTGTTTTTTTATCAGAATGTTCTACCTAATCATCGAATATTGCACGCAAGTATTGATTTAAAAAACTTTCTTAAAAAACGCTGGCTATTGAAATAAAAAATATTTTTTTATTTATAATTTTCTAGTTATATTTGACTGGGAATTTCTCACTTTATGCATACCTGATTAATGTTTGCATCTAATCAGTAATAATGTCTGGTATGGTCTGGCAGCGAAAAGTAAGATGGATCACATTATAATTACACTGTAATGAGGGTGGGTTTGTTGTCGACTGCACGCCTCTCTAATTAGCGGCTTACGCCTTCTGTTTCTGAAATTAGGCGCGCCCAATGTTGAGTGTGCCTCAATAAAATTGTTGTGGGCAAATAAGAATTTAAATTTTTCTTTCTTCTTGGTAAATTCTCATTATAAATGAATTTCTATAGGACATATCAAATCTTTCCTATCATATTTGTATAGATTAGGGATAACCCTAATAGGAAATATTTGTGTTGTGCGAATAAAAAACTCAAACCTTTCTGAACCGATTTTAAAAATTCTTTCGCCATCAGTATGCTACATTAATCTTGAGAAACATAGGCTATATTTATTCTTAAATAAAAAAAAAAAAAAATTAATGACCACCCGTACGAAACCAGAACGGGTTACTAGTTAAATATATTTTTCTCAATAGGCAGAATAAACAGATGCTATAGGAATGGATTCCGAAGCGTACTGTAAATAACATGCATACAAAAAAAAACAAAAAAAAAAAAATGAGAACCTCCTCCTTTTTTTTGAAGTCGGTTAAAAACAATACCACATTGCGGAAATTGTGATGATATATGCACTGCCTGCTGCGTTATCCGTTTTTTCCTATTTTAGCCTAACCTCGAGGGAATATGTAATTATCCCTTGCCGGGTCGTAAAACCGGATTATGTAGCCTTCGCGAGGATAAAATGGTGGATTTAGAAACAGGGATAGGTAATGTGTTGGAAGTTTCGCTATTTGTTACGCCGCTAAATGTATCGAGGACCTTTGGGAAATATTGCCACCTCATTTCATTCTTTCAGTTTTGGTACTTTCCTACCCATATTATTCTTCTTAGAAAAAAATATTTTGTTCATGACTTCATATTCACATGAGAACTTGATTTGTCGTGTATTGCATCTATTTGCCTGAGTATTTATAGCCAACCAAGTTTTGTTTTTGGCTGAAAGTGGTTAAAAGATACTTGTTAAAAGAAATGTATGGTAAATAAAATATAAAAAATGTGTAATAGTACTATATGGTATCGAATCAAATCAAGTCAACTCATTCTAAGAGGCGTGCAGTCTATGTTACAAATGTATTCTCCGGTCTATCGTTGCTATTAATACCACTGCTAGGACGCTCAATGCTATCGTGTTTGTTTCATATAAAGCTAGTGAGTACCTAAGCACTTACCCTGCGAGTTATTAGTTCCACCTTTATACACACCTAAAGTGATCAAGAGTAATCTCACCCATGCAGGCGGTTCATAAGCTCCACAAATTGTAGTAATAGGTCAAGCGTTTCTCACTATAACAGGGACCTTACAAATCCGGGTAAATCCTTTTAGCACAGCGGGATACATAAATATGGATGGTGCGAGGCCGGTGACGGTGTCACTGGGATTCAGCTCATCCCGTTAATCTGCGGGAATAATGCCGGGTTCGACTTCCTTTGTTTCAATCGACAGCGGCCATTTATTTCCCGAACAACGGCGAAATTCATTTATTCCCCTGTGGTGAACCGGGTGGAATGAAAGTGCATTCTTGCCGCGACTTAAAAATGTTTTCCTTTTGATAGTTGGGCCATATTTCAGCCACAGGAAGTTTGTTATTTTGCCCCAAAGGATTTTCTTTGACAGGATACATGGGTATTTTCTAGAGCTATTTTATACGAGTAGAAGAGCTGGGAAGCATGCACAAGTCGTTTCACATAGATATTAGAAATTTGTTTTGTCTTCGGAACGGTCGATTACTTATAAGTATTACTTATAGGAAACGCGGTAACAGAGCTTTTCTCAACGAGTAATGGCTAAAACAATCTTACGGTTTATGAACGTTCATTGTTACATTATGTTTAGATTCTAGATTAGTAAAAGGACCATTTTCGGTTATTATGAAAGTTATATGTAAGTTAAAATAAAACCCTAATACACTAAGATTTCAGTAAAAAGTAGATTTAGATTTGAAAGGCTTACCTTGTGTAAATAATATCTAGTATAAGGTTGCCCATTAAGCAAGGAGGTACTTAATAACTAGAGCTTAGCTTAGAAGCGCAGCTTAGGAAAGCTACGATCCAACTTGATAAAGTTTTTATATTGAGACGTCTTTTTGCTTTCAGCAAATCTGTATTTTACCGGATTATAATAATGGAAGCTCATATTTTCTTATATAGTAGTATAGTTCTCTTCAATTTACATAATATGTACATATTATGTAAATTGAATTAGGTCGCGTAATAAAAAACCAGGCTTTTCTTCTGGATTTAACAAACTGTAATAATGTAACCTGTCATAATTCCGTTACCAACTGTCTGTTAATAAATATAGTGTATTTGACCGTTTTACTTTTTTTTAACCGATAAGAAAGTATTGATTCTATTTTAAAAATCGGGAGTATGGAATCTGTACTGAAACTTAAATTCAAATAAGACGTCAAAACTAAAGTATTGATCACTTATCGACTATTATTAATATTATTTTATTTACTTCATCAGTGTCTTGATTTAAAAACATTTTTTATTACCAAATGCCCAATTATATGGTGTGAGGATGATATTAATGGCATATTTTTGTTGACAGGAGCGATGCGCTCGCGACCACTCTGTCGGCGCTCTACGGAAAACTGTTGGTGGTGATGGGGGTGGCTTTTCCCATGGCTGAAGTGATCTCTACATACATTCCACCATCTTTCTATGAGGTAAGAATGATGTGATTGGCAAATAAATAAATCTTTGACATTTACACACCAATTAAACATAACTCCTAATTATGTCATAAGCATAGCGTTCTATGGGTATAAGTTATGACATTAAGTAAACGGTAGACATACATATGAAATTAAATAATTGATCATGTATAATACATAATCATTTACCGAACGTCTAGAAACTGGCTAGCTTTCTAGTTCAGAAATCTAGAGCTCTCCTTCCTTATCATACGTAAGTAGGTACCTATAAATGTTTATGGATGTAATATGTTGGTATAAAAACACTGGAGTGCTTTTGAGTACAAAATAATATTTTTTTTTTTTTTATATGAAGCATAACCTAATAACTAACTTTAGCAACGCATTATGTATGCTCATGATAATAAAAATAATAGATAAATATAATTAGGCTCCACATTACACATGTATGTTTGTATGTGTATAATGGTGAAATAACGAAAATGGAACTGGCTTAGTTGATTGGTCTGTGTGTGAAATGGGAAAGTCACCTTAATGTGACACTGGAGTAATGTATTGTTTGCTGTATTACACGCGTCATGTCTGCCTAATTTTGACTTCATTTATAATGTTTTCCTTGTTGTTATATTTATATTATTCCTTTAAATAGTAAATTTATATGACGACAATTTTTACTTGCTGTTACTAGGTTATTAATATGTTAGGAATTGTTCACAAGGACTGCTTGGTCTAGTCGTTAGAGAGTCTATCTCTCTCGTACCTACTCGAGTCGGTCTGAACCATTGCATCAAAAAGTGCTGTGCTTGCAAATAGCAAATACCAATGCAATGATACCTCAGCTATAGATGGTCCTTATCTTTGTTCCCAGGGGTTCTATCTATACTTGTACATCGGCAGCATGGTGTTTCTCCTGTACATGTATGCAGCCTTGGTGAGGGACCGATCGAGGTCGTCAGCTGATACTGCAGTGGTAGCTAGTAAGTTAAAAACATTTGCTTCGGGTTCTACTATAGCTAAAAATCAGCTATATTGTGTAAAGCGATAATTAAATTTAATAAAGTCATAATTACTAATAAAACTATTCAGGAGAACAAAAAAGAATTTTGAAAGAAACATGTCACTGTTTTTGACAGTTGATCACAGTTGATAAGATGTGCATTCAAAACCAAATTAAATAATGGTCGACTAGTCCGAATAAAATCAGACCGCATCTGCAACGTTATTTAGGCGAGATTTTAAAATAAACTTAATAACAACCTATCGCCTACATTTTCGATGCCTTTTTACAAACGACTGTACTAATTAACTTGCACGAAAAAATAAACAATGGCCCGCTCCAAAGAAACACCGCGTTGCCAACCAGTTCTGAAAGGAGTCCTTGAGATTCTCAAGAAAGCAATTACCGAAAACTAAATTACACTTTCATTTGCGTTTAGTGAAAGGCGTTTTTAAATTGCGTCATTATTCGCACTATTACGGCAAAGGTTCCGAGGAGCGAGTCAGCGAAAACGCCGCCAGCATTTTTAAAGTTCAAAGGGACGCTTTTTGGTCTCATTTCTTTGGTCTCGAAGAAACTTCGTAAGAAAGAACGGGATAAAGTTTGGCCGCAACGAAATACCCTTATTTGCAATTCCTGTTACCTGACCAAGGCGAACTTATAATTCGTGCTTAAGTTTGTAGACTTAAGTAGTCTCCTTTCTTAATAATACTTTTATGACACTACCTTAGATATTTGTGAATGACTTTGTGAAAAGGCATGCATTTTCACAAAAGTTAAAAGTTAAATGACCAAAGTTGAAAGTATGGATTTAGCAAATCATGTCAAGTAAACATGATACCTACTCGTATTATCGTAATCGTGCGCTTGTATTTGATACACATATTACAAGAAATTTCACCTCGAAATTAAATAAATAAAAGAACGTATACATTAAAATACGTGGAAGCCGATTTCGACTAAGCTTTCGAAACGAAAACAAAGCTTTGACGTGTGACATAATACCTACTTTCCCTGTTTATCGCATATTTTACCCTTGTTTTTGTGTAACACCCTTCGCGTTGGCGCTGGGAAAGTGGAAATAGTGGGGTGATTTTTTCACTTCAGCCGCACTTACATTTGTTATTCAAATGACGTGAAAAGTCCCTGTGGAAGGCTAACTAGCTTTTTTCTGATTTCATAAGCGGGTTTTGTACCAGACAAAAATGCATAATTATGCATGCTGATACGAGTGTATTTACATTTTCATTGAGTGCACATTGGACAGGTTAAATGCTCTGTGGTTTTGCATAAGTTTCATGCGCCCTTTAATGCACAAAGGGCAATAAATAGAGTCTGTACGAATATACGAATATCGATAATGAACATTTTCATTTTTTTATCGAAAAAGAGGAGCATACGTGTCACGACTGAATGACTATATGTCTATTATATGAATTTTTGCCAGGCCTATTTTGCCAGGCCACGAATCAAGTGCTATAAATCTTTACTTAAGAGATCTAGTACACGTTAAGGTTTAGAAAACATCCATCGCACGTGATGTGAGGCGCGTGTTGTTTGTCCATCAACTCACCGCTTTAAAAAAATACCTTTGTCAAGACTTTTTCATTCAGAAACAAATTCAAGTTTCGAAGCCACATGCACGTGGTAGTCTGTAAGTTAACCTTAATCAAGGCATTTTTATTCAAAAACAGATTTTAGATTGATTGATTGAGATTGGAGATCTTCATGAAGGCATTTCCATTCAGAAACAGATTCAAGTTCGTCGCCGTCGGAGTCGGACTCGTGCTCATCGCGCACGGAGCGCAGCACCGCGACGGCGGCGCGCGCGCAGCCCCAGCTCGCAGCCAAACGTCTCTCGCTCGGGTTCGCACTATCCACGCGCACGCATCACTATGGCAGCTTTTACTTGAGGATGGGGGCAGTCGGTAAGTCATCATGATCTTACGAGCGTTATTGATTATTGACCGGCTTGATACGCTAAGAGTTGTGGATTCGATCCCCACCCAGGACAAACATTCGTGTGATGAATACTTGTGTTTGTTCTGTGTCTGGGTGTTAATATATAATATTTAAGTATACATTTGTGATACTACTGACATCTGTTACACAAACCCAGACACGAACAAATACAAGTATTTATCATACGAATGTTTGTCCTGGCTGATGAACTTACCTCGGAATCAGGTAAATGTATGTGATGTGATCATTTATATTCTATTCTCTTACTGCCGATCTAGTTGAATATACTTAGTATTTGTAAATCACGCTGTGGCTCTTACCACAGCTTACGTCGCTCTGTAAATGCTTTATATGTAAGAAACATGAAATAAATAATGGAGACATGGGCGTCGCCAGGGTTATTTTCAGGGATGTGCGTCTGTTTACACATACACACTTACTATTAACTAATAAACTAAAGATAGATAGTGTTCTGAAGTTCCCACTGTTATTCCTGCCGGTGTATTCAGGTCAAAATTGTGTAATTTCTATGTACATTTTTTTCTATGCGCTTGCACAGAAAAAAAATTACATAGCCCAAGTCCCCCCTCCCGGCGCCCTTGAATGGATATTATGGATTAGTTGAATAAAATTCCTTGCTTTAAAAGCTAACTTCTCCACTATGTTTAATGTTTGTATATTACGTTTTTAAGCTTAAAGCTTTTCACCTTGAAACAATTATAAAAAAGGCATTGTAACCACATACAACATAAGTATTAAGCTAAGTAATACATATGGGTTTCGCCATTTCATTTAGGAGGATTCTTGAGCAAGTTTACCTCCGTAGTTAACTTATCGCAACTTTAGGGGTTAGCGAAGTGCTTAGTACGTAAGCGCGGATTAGCTCTGAAGAACTCTGTAGATGCCTTTGTAATTCGTTTCAACATCTGACGGGCTTTTAGTGATCCTTTCAACTTGTACTGACACGAAAACAATAGTGGAGTGAAGAGGGCCCCTTGTTTTGATAGGATGGATGGAATTTGAATTGCAAATAAATATATCTAAGTGAATGGCAGTGGTGTTATAAAGTTGATATAGTAGATAAAATTTACATTTCTACCTATTTTAAAACAAATTGTTAGAATTTTCGTTATAAATGTAACAACTCGTAAATTCTTCTTTAATAGATTTCTTTGGGAAATAGGAATAATATGCAAACTTTAATAAATTGGACCCACTATGTTATCCTACTAATATTATAAACGCGAAAGTTTGTGAGAATGTATGGATGTTTGTTACTCTTTCACGCAAAAATTATTGAATGGATTTTAACGAAACTTTACAATAATATAGCTTATACACCCGAATTACATATAGGCTATTTTTTTTATCGATGTACCACGCGACCAAGTCGCGGGCAGGAGCTAGTATGTTAAACTTTACTATTAAACCCAGCTCACTTTTATTTTTGTCTAGTTTAAGGAGCTTGTTGCTTGTTCTTTAGACTCTGCCTATCAATACGAGGGTTTCAAGCAGGCGTGACGTCAGGATTATTTTTAGGAATGTGCATCTGCATATACTTACACTTACTATCAACCAATATAAAATATAGACAGAATTATTATATTTTAAGATTTTTTTTATATCCATGGGGGTAGTTCCTGCCGGTGTAGTCAGGTCAAAAACATGTAATTTTTATGTACATTCTTTCCTGTCAGGGGGGAGCAAGCGCACCCCCTTGCACCCCCACCCGGCGCTCTTGGTTTCAAGCTGTTTATTTAATGGCGATGTTATCATTTTTTGCGTGCAATTTTCCAGCATTCGGCATCGGCTCCATGATATACTCGGGGCTGGAGTTCGGCCAGTACTGGGAGCTGGAGCGGAACACGAACTGCCACAACGTGCTGTTGGCGCTCACGCCAGCCACCAGGATGGCCTTCATCTTCATTCAGATGTACTTCATCTTTCTGAACAATGAGGTAAGACATTGACATTGACCACTCAACATACAATCGTAGAAATATACCGTCCCCAATAACGTAGGACGCCTTTATCTCAATGCTAATAAAGAATGAATGTCGAAGAAAGATCATAACTATTCCTTTTAGGAGGCGGAGTACACTCACGTCATCTGTTTATAATAGATCGAAATAAAATAAATGCAAATATATTGTCTACAGCAAATATGACTGCCTAATAAAGATTTTATATAGTTCCAGTAATTTTAATAATATCATACATTGGTACAGTTTTAACATGTGTGCTGTTTTATTTCCAGATGAAAGTGTACAAACACAAGATAGTGGCCAGGTTCGGCCTGATGCACATGGTGGGCACCAACCTCAGCGTCTGGCTCAATGTGCTGGTCCAGGAGACCAAACACGAGATCCTCACCTTTTATGACCCAGAGAACAAGACCATTGGCCTGTCACATCGGCTAGGTGAGACATTTCTTTTAACAACCGCCCTGACTTCACGCATTGAGCACAAAATAATATGAAACTACCTATAATACATATAAACACTCCTTTTAAATAACTATATATATTGGTAAACACCGCATCAAAGTCAAAGTCAAAGTCAAAATACTCTTTATTTATATAGGTTTTGAAACAAACACTTATAAATCGTCAATTTAACATGAAAATCAACTAATAATATGAATCTACCACCGCTTGCATAGCTTATAATGTCTAAACGAACAGACAGAAGCGAAAGATGACAAAGAAGTATGCGGCCTCTCTGATATCAAGGAGTTACAGTAGTTTATAGACATTTGACGCTTTAATAGCTATAAAACCAATTTTCTAAGAAACTAAATAGATGTTTATTTACTTTCACTCGAAATAAACATTGTTTTACGTCCTGGTTCGGGTAACTAAGACCATGATTTGCAAATAGAATTCTTCGTAACTGGTCTAAAAATAATAAATGGTTTATGATTAATAGTGTAAATAGAGGATTGTATATTCTAAGTCACATATTTAATATCATTAATTAAATAGAAAGCATAAATATTTAACGCCTACCCCGCTAGGGAAGTGGCGTGTAGTTTAGTTAGTTATAAATGTTATTAAGTGTCATGTAGGTACCTAAATCATTCTGTCGGATTCAATTTAATAAAATAAGTAGTACAATGAGTATAAAACGCTTTATATCACAAGGATTGCTTTATTGGACTCGTGTTTAAAATACCTACGTGGTTTGGAATACTTTTTATTACAAAACGCCGTATTTGTGAAAGTCACGCTTAGGCCCGCCGTATGCATGCCCCGCACGCTCGCGCCAGCGACAATCAATATTTGTCGGTAATGGACAAGGAATTATTAAAAGGGCTTCGGCACGGCACCGAGACAATAACTATCTAGTTAAAAATGTTTTAGAATAACGAAATATTTTAAGCTTTAACTACTGATTACAAAATGTAAGAATAGGGATGCTGATTGTTGACTGGCAAGTCAATTGAGATACTTTTAATAAGCTGTCAGAAAGCTATAACTTCATAGATTTTGTTTAAGCTTATCGGTTTAAGACGTTACTAGTTTGTATAGTCAATTTATTTAATATTAAGTAGTCTTTGTAAAATTTTTACGTGTAGACTAAATCTAATTCAAAATCAATAAGATTTTCAATTTCGTAAAAGAAGGTAGGTATCGATTTTCTTTTACAGATTAGATATTTCAAAACTAAATATGAATATTGTCAACATTCATATTACGTGCTCACAGTAACCACTAAAACACGGACAGCTATACTATCCAAGGAAAACAGATATAAAAAAATTATAGATAAACATTGTCAAAATAATATCTTTGTATTTAGATCCAATTTATAGACTCCTGCACTTATAAATTTTGAAAGTCGAAGGCTTGAATTGATTTATCATAGATGTTTTTTTATGTAATCTAAAAGATACACTTCTCTATTTTTGACATAATTTTCAGTCTTTGAATTATAGTGTTTTTTTTTCCTAACAGAATGAGATCCAATTTCATTAATGTGTAACAGAATAAACCAAATTGGAATGTCCGTAATATTTGTATTACTGACTATATCGCCGTCCGTATTGGCAGCGATATCTTTTGTGCGGTTAATTGAATTACGAAATGTCACCGAGCATCGGTTTGACTTTGATAAATTATCAATAGGCACCCTCGCTCTGAATAGATCTACAGGCGCTATTTATGTCATTCCTACGTTCGTCGTATTTATAGATATTAATTTGACCTTTTCGTTAGAATACAGTCAGTCTATCATCATATATTGTAAATTATTTCATATATTGCTACCTAATTTAGATCAATTTCGTTTAAATTTCAAAAGGTGTTATATGTTTGCAAGTTTCATATGTCGCTTCTCAGTAGGCAATATGGTTTCTTTATGAACTGCATTCTAAATGAACTCGGATATAAGGCGTCTTCACGCATTATATCCTATATATTGATGTATATCATTTATTTAAATGGTTACATGGATAAAGAATTCATATCATCAATTTAGCTATAAATTTACAAAATAGTACAGTAACATGTGCAAAATAGACAATTTGAAATCAGTTTGAGCAGACGATTTTTTCTGCGTAAAAATAATTAGTTTCGGTTTAAAATAAAAAAAATTTGTTGTTTTGTTTGTAATATTGTTTTAAATTTGTTAGCTGCTAATAGATACAAAAACAGCTAATAAATATGAGAAATGTTTTGTCCGTTTTTTGCTAATACCAAAGTTGATAGATAATTTTAAAACCGTCACATTATTTTGTTTCAGCTTTCCAGAAGGCTTTCGCATCATTATCAACCGACGTTCCTCCATCGCACCCAGCGGCAGCCCACCTTCGAGTCCCGCGGGGTCTAAAGGGCCCTCACCACATTTTCGAGTGCCGCCGAACCAACATCATGGGCTCCTTAGTTCAGGATGCGTCACCGTTCCTGTTTCCATGCACAATCGAGTACTCGCTCATCTGCGCAGCCATTCTTTATGTTATGTGGAAAAATATCTCCAAATATCCTTCAAAAGATATCGCTGCAGCCATTGCTAAAGCTCGAATCCTCGAAGGCTTGGCCTACAAGAAGTCCCCACACTTATACAGTGTCGACTGTGCCAGAGCACACAAAGGCCTATTCTTCGGTATCCTGGTATTAGTCTTGACAATAATATCGTTGATCCTATTCTTCGTTCTCGTATCGAAAAAAGATTATGCAACTTTAGCAGTGGTGGAAGTAAACGTCTGCGAATTGGCTCTGTACGCAATGACAACATTTGCGAGTTTAGCCGGCATGGTGTGCGTCAGAAAACTAAAATACGACGGCAATCGGAATCTCGAACTGGACAATATACTACTGGTCGGTGCACAAACAGGAATGTTTATTTACGGCACCTTTACGATTATCGGCGGCCATTTCACCATTGAGAAGAACACGATATTGATCCTTATTACAGCTTTATCGTCATTAATTCAAACAACATGTCAGACTATGTTCATATTGGACGCAAGTCGGAGATCTGCTAAAACAGCAGAGCAATTGAGGAAAAAGCCTGGAAGAGAAATTGTTACCTTTCTACTTGTAACGAATCTGGCAATGTGGGCTATAAATACACTTGAGAAGTCTAGAGCGGAATCACACCCAGTCCAGCTGCATTTCTACGGTCTGTGGGCTTGGACAATCATCACGCACGTTTCGATGCCTTTGGCAATCTTCTACAGGTTCCATTCAACGGTTTGCTTGTGTGAGATTTGGAAACGGGCTTATAAGATGAAACCGGCTTACATGTAGCGACTCGCCCGACGGTACTGAGGTGCTTCGAGTTACTGAACATGGACTATGGTACATTGAAAACATAAAGAGTAGGAAGTGGCGTAGTTAGATGTTAGTGCCATAGATTGCAGTATACTGGTAGCCAGATTACTAGCTGTATCGGTAAAGAAGAATGTGTGGAGCCAAGTTGGAAACGGCGATATTATTTTTCGGCCAGTAGGTAAGCTATAATACAAGTTACTCTTACCAAACTCATTTTCTGATACAAAACTTCTAACTATGACCGTTCTATTCGTTTCCAAGTTGACTGCTTTAATGTTAAGTTATTGTATTTAAATATTTTAATGTGTTATTTATTTGTAGCTTTATAAAACGCTTTAACTTTTACGGAACTGATATGTTTGTAATATTGTATCACAGTATTCTTCAATTAAACGGGTTGGATTATATTAATTTTAGCGCTATTAGACGTTATATTTTCTGCAATTGTAGTGTTGTTGTTAAACATACCTGTCTATGGAAAGTCGTATGTTATTGTGTTCATATTTTCATCCTGTTTTTGTAGTACTAGATATTAGGTTAAGAGTATTTTTAACAGAATTTGAATGTACATTCCACTTTTTGCATTTTCTCTCATCTGATATGACACACACGCATATGCACTTTGAATCAAAACAAATGTCTTCCATTAGGTTATACATATTTTTGTTACAGGAATCATTTATTTCGCTTCACATCTTCGGAACTCTCGTTTTACCATATTTACAGAGGGAACAATAATCGACCTAATCGTATTTTTTTGAAGGTTTTTTGAGCATGAAGCTTTGATTACGATAATTCCAATGAAATATAATAAAATACTAAAACGTACTATGAATAACTTAGTCTGATCAAATTTTAGAGATTTTGTAGCAATATTTTTGCGATGGAAAATGTAAGTAGTATCAGTATTTTGGATAAAATTTTTAAACAGTAGCAATACTATGTACCGAGGACCCAGTAGTTAGGCAAAAGTAACACCAAAGTTATATATGAGTAGGAAATTATTGGAGCTTATTACGGAATAGAGTCCAATAAATTTATGATCATTATTTTATAAAGCCTTAGAATTCCTTCGGGAAGAACTCAATATAACAAAATAGATATGATTGATCTATAGACTTAGCTATTTCGTCCAGTACATTATTGATTTCAAATGTTTATTGTAATAGACAGAAGCAGTGATAAATTTAAGGGGATCCAACTAACAATGACGAGACAGTCTTTATTTTTGAAGACGGAAACGAGGTCTTGATTTTACGGACTCATTATAATAATAATTACTTGTAAGTCAGAGATGGATTTTTAGCTTGCATCAGATTGCTATTTAGAAATTAGCATGTATTGTACTACTACTATGAATATATACGTAGTTTATCTAATGCTCAAAAGTCAACTCAGTGACGGCTTTCTAATCTCTACAGAATTTTAGCTACACGACAAAAATTAAGAAACTTTTTTGAGAAATAAAATTTTACAACAACTTTTTTTTGTATTAATTTGTGTAAAGATGGATGTATAAATCCTAGTGGCGCTAATTTTTCATTGTGTAGTTATTTTAACATTGTCCCAGTTTCTGGATGAGGTTTCAGAAAACGAAGTTATTTGATATCTACTTTTTAGTAATAAATGGATAGTATAATTAAGTACTTTATACATTTTATATTAGTATAAAGGTCTCATCATATACTATTAAGTTAACGTTCCAATACTCAAAAAAATTAGCTTTAACTTATATTGACTATGAAATACCAAATTTAATGTAACAAGTTCTTTCAGCTGAACGTATGAATGAATTGAAAGGGATTCCTATAAGTTATCTTGTAGGTAGATACTGCGATTACATATGAAAGCTGTATAATTTATTTCTGTTTTTAAACAAGATAGTAAAACGGATGAAAGATTGCTTTTTGTATTCGAATTTTCAGACAACTTGTATATAACAAATGTTTATTGTAGATTATATATCCTGTTTGATTTTCACATGTCTAATTATTCTGTATATACATTTAGGTAACTTTTCTTGTTTGCAATGTATTGATGGTTATTTATTAAATCCATTTTACCAAATATTTGTTAAACACCTTATGATGTTTAGGACTATTTTATGGCATTTTTGAATATTTTTAAAGGGCTTAGTTTTGTAAATTAATAGTGATATTAGAGTAAAGTTTTTGACTATATATTTGTGAACTATTTATTTGTTTAGGCGAGACTGTGGATAGCCCTAAGATTGTCTTCTTGGATGTTTAAAGTTAAAAGCAAATAAACTTTCTTAAAATTATACCGTGAATGTTTTATTTTCTGAAGAAATATCTATGTTTTAATATAAAACTCCCATAAATATCTTAATATATAATATTTTAGGATATCAGATCCAATGAAAAACACGCGTACCAAAAGATTAAACTCTTTGCTTTGATGCATTAAGTTGTAATTAGGTATCATAGAATAGTCAACTTGTATTTTAAATTACTTAAAGATGATAAAAAATCTGAAAACACATGCTTTTCTACGATATGATTACATGAAAATTACTATAATCATGGACGTTTACATTTCAAGTTCAACCGACAAAACAAATTTTAGAACCAATGACATCTGACAATCAATTAAAAAAAAGATAGCATGTTTTACAAATTCTCAGATCATGCGTAAAAAAACAAATATGAAAGATAATTCATTTTCAATCAACATAACGTCAGCGTTAAAAATACTTACCTACCTACTAATTAGAATACTACCTACAACTAGTTAAAGTGTAAGTAAGTAAGTAGCAATGTATAGACGTGACATGAAGATACATCGCGTATTACTTAACAAATTATCCCGAAGTTACTTAAGCCATGTGCCGGCTATAGCCGCACTATTAATAGTGAGTGGCACAGTTGCATTTCGAATATCGGATGGTAATGGTCGGGGCCAAGTTCAATGACCCCCGGTTATTTACAAGACACCACTTATGATTCTATTACTGGTTTTGCTAAGCGTTTCGACCATTCATCATAGAATGGATGTTCTAGTAAGCGGATATGGGCACATTCTGTTAGGATCTGTTAGGTAGGAAGATTTTGGTTTATCTAGCTATCTGGTTTGATCATTTGATCTGCTGCACTGATGCGTTTTTGTATTATGCATATTGGTCTTGAACAAGGTCATTCTCATATACTGTTAGTGAATCTATAAAAAATATAAACTTTCAAGAAGTGATAATGTTTGGGAATTTAACAATTTGAATACTTGAACGACTTTCATTTTTAGATCTTCTTCAAAACAGCTACAAATAAAACTTTTATGGCATTAACTCAAGTTTTTGTTAGCCTAACAGTATCCAAAAAAGTAGAAGTATACTCACTTTTTCTATAATACAATAGCTACAAGACACAAAATAATGTAAACGCACATTACAAAGTATCAGTAAGCTCTTTATTCAGTATTTTTGGTGGTTTCTATAAGTCAAAAGCGCATGTCGTATACAGACGTTGGGCCAATGAGCCATTGCATATTGTCGGTGTATGAAAGAAACATAATTAATTCAATTCTTTGGGATTTCCAATACGTGTTCAGTGATGTAATTTAAAGAAACATGAAGGTTTATTCATTTAGGCCAGGGTTTCTCAAACTTATGGCTTTACGTACCCATTTTAAAGTCTCCAGATGACGGCGAACCCCTTGACTCTCAGCGTAGGTTCAGATCAGACAGTACGTTCAGTAGCGCGCCCTCCGACAAGCGTGTCGCACGGGGCAGTCGTTCATCCTCCATTACGTAAATCTTTCCGCGAACCCCCTATGATCTAATGGCGTACCGTATCTTTGAGAAACGCTGATTTAGGCGTCACCGTATAATTGGTGCATGAGTATGAATAATTCAACGTAAGACACGATCGACAGTCCTTTAAGAATTGTGACGCGAGACAGAAAGGGATTCGTAGGGCTGCAATCTCTTCGGGATTGGTCATCGTTCAATCGTCAATTCTAGAAGATACGAAAGATAAATATTTTTGATCCTGGGTCGGACTAAACATTTGTGGATGAATAAATAAACAACACGCCCATAATCCCCGAAGACCAAAAATAGAGTCAAAAATTTTAACCACATTTAGCCAAAAACAAAACTGGGCTGGGTTAGGTAGAAAATTGTGAAAAAGTAGTGACAAGTGGCTACAATCACATACCTAGAACCCAAACTAAGCTATAAGCTTGTCCTATGGATACTAGGTGAACGTATAGACATACTTAAATACGTTTATAAACATCCATGACTCGAGGACAAATGTCCATGTTCATCACATGAAACATTTGCCCCTAGCGGGATTCGAACCCGCGACCCTCGATTTCGTGGCCAGGGTCTCTGACCACTCGACCAATGGGTCTGTCCATCTGTGTTTACGCAGACAGTTGTGTACTATTCACACATTCTGCGTAGCGAGCTATTTTCGTTGAGATTAGTCGCCATGACCGAAATCGTTTAGGTAGATATTATTGTTCTATTATTTTTGACTCAATTTATATTTGATCCAATTGGTCTTTTCGTTTTCGTTACAAGTCAGCTATGCTCATCTATTATGCACCTATCGAAATTATTATTGTTTGGTTGCAATTCTGACACTTAAATTATCCTAAGCGCCTATCTTTAAATTATCTTATCTTATAATTATCCTATAAGGTGTGGCGATATAATGTTAATTTTGTATGTGATTTTTGTTTTACACGATAATGTTTCATGGTGATCATTCATAAATTTTGTCGTTGCAAAAGTTGCAGGTCTTTCTGTAGCTTATACTACTTCATGTTTCTAGTCAGTTTTTTTTTATCCATATCGCTATAGGACACGAATTATAAGCTCTTAATCGATAACCCTATACACTATTCGCGGCATTAGGTGCAGGTACGTGATCGAATGAATGGACGCCCACGGGAGCCATTGATCAGCGCCCTAGAGGGCCTTGACAGTCAACACCTACTGTGCAACAGATGGCGGCTTTAGTTGTCCCAGATAACCAAACAGTAAAAAGGCTTCTTGCCCAATTTTTTTTATTATTAGTCCGATAATGGAAAAAAATATTGTACTCGTATTTTTCTTCTATCTAACGATCAGAAAATTGCGAAGATACGGCTTATTAAAATTTTGCGTGACGTCACTAAACCCTTAAAATTTTCAAGCATAGTGCCAGAGTCAAAGCGAGTCTAAGCGAATCAAAGCGCCCCATCCAGAACTTGGATCCGCTGAATTGTAAATTTTCGTATTTTTAATAAGGCAAAGAATTCGAAACTGGAGGACTAAATATGATTACAGTTTTGTCTTCTTAGCTCTTCATGTCCGGTATCGAAAACCACAATTAAATCAGTCACACCAGAGGATCCATTTTCAATCAATTATCTATTATACAAGGAGAAATTGATACTATCTAAATTTTATTCAGATTCTGCTTCAAGTAGAAAATAAATTACGAATTGCAACAGAATGTAATTCGATTCGCAGTTGTATATCACAAGCTTGGCATATCTCTGCCCAAGTGAAAACCGTTTGAGCTGAACAAGGCACTAACACGAGTACTAATTTGTCGGTGCGCGGTGCGTTCCTTATAGAGTGGTAGCGGGCGGCTTTGGTGCCAACTCTCACCGCCTGCGCCTGCGCCTGCACTGCAGTAACGACGTGCTTTCCGCATTAGGCATTTGCTCTAACTTTCCTTGGATGTTGTGAAAAATTGAAATTTCTAAGTCAAAGAAGTTTAAGGAATCTCTAGTTTGATCAAAAATTTATTCAATAGGTACCTACTAAATATGGCTTAGAACTATAAAAAAGGCAAAAAAAAAATTATTCAGTTAACTATATTATACGTAATTTAAGGATAAATAATTGAATTGTTTTTGTAAAGTACATTTTTAATTAATTAAATATAGAAGGTATGTTTGATGTTTTCAAATTATACGTACGTATCGGTGTTGCAATACAAAATCAACACCCAAGCCCTGAACGACTACTGGTTCTTTAAAAGCAATACCCGCATGTAGGTTAATTAACTGTAATAGTTAATTATAGATAAAATTTTATATATTTTACATAGCGGATAATTAATACGTAAATGTATAAGCTCGACGAATAAATCAGTATTTGAAATGTGTGTGCTATAATTGAAGATCTTATTAGAAATCCAATAAGTATTTGCCTTTACCTGCTGAGATAAAATAATATAAAAATTTCATATTGAAAAAAATATACAAAAAGAGTATATATATTACGCTATAAATGATTTATTTAACTGTAACTGTTACGCAAAAAAAGGAAAGAATGTAATATTAGAATTTACTAAAAAGAAAAATGTATTATATTTTTTTTTAGTTTATTTTTACTTACTATTAAGCCCTTACATAAAAACATGAATGATATCATTGTTCGCCTGGCTCCTGATGCAAATGAATAGCGTGTATTCACATAATAAAGGTTGTTATCTTGCAATTAATATGTGTCTATAGCTCTCTATAGGGACTGACGATGCACAACTCCTTTCAGTAAGTAGGTCAGAGTTGAATCTCCGTGTCACGAATGTGGTTGTGTGAAAGAGTTTTTGTATTGATCCCCCTACTCGTCTTGAAACCAGTTTTTCACTATTGCAATAAGTTCTTCAATATCATTGAGATTGTGGTTAAAATGGGTTGCAGATGTTTATGATGCTGTATGAAGAAGCATACAAAAATTTGAGTAATCTTTTTCGGTACAAACAAAACATGAACAGAGAATAATAAGCTAGATATTATTTTTAATATATCATTCTTATTATTTACTATGACATGTTATGACAGCTTGGCGATGAGGAAACACCATGATTATGGGTGCTTCAAATCAATTAATATACCCGATTAATCCGGAATATTGTTTTTATTAGACAAAGCTATTAAGGTACTAAAAATACATGACGGATGAAAGTTGCACGGAACATTTATTTTGTTTTATCCTCAAATTACTTACGTACATATAAGTATCATCAAAGGTTAGACATTGTCTGCTATTTCACTACTACAACGAGGTATTATATGACTGGTTTGAATTCGGTAGTGACCCTGTCCTATGCGCCAAAAGTTATGGGTTCGATCTCAGGACAAACATTCGTGTGATGAATACTTGTGTTTGTTCTGTATCTGGGTGTAATATCTAATATCTAAATATATATTTGTAATACCACTGTTAGAATACGATATCCATAACACATGTGCTTAAGTTACTTAGCTTTTAGTCAGATCAATGTAGGTATGTGTTGTTTCTTGATAAATTTTTTTTTACTCATTTTTAATTGAGGATTATGTCAGTGGTGTTTTTTCTACAATAGGTAAGTACGTCTATCAGATATGAACCGGTCCGCAGCGCTATGATTTGATACCGACGCTTGACACTGACATCGATGTCAGGCGCCGGCGCACTCAATCTAGTCCGTTCGCCGCGGAGCCCAATAAACAGTTACAAAAAATACCATACAATATCGCGGTATCGGTGTCATTGACTACTGATATTTGGCTACTTTGCACGTCGCTCCAAGTAAGGTCGCCAGTCTATAACTAGATGTTTTTAAGTGCGTAATAGGTAGGTCTGTTACCAAAAATATCTGGGTATTTATGATGTTGGATTTATAGTGTCTAAATCATTCCTGGTTGTTGAAGTAGAAGAAAGCTTCGGGGTATTTTTTAATTGTGAGGGAAATTTAAAATTATTTCATGTAATTTAATCAAAACCATTTAGGTTCCTACTGTTACGTAAGTAGTGCATTCACTCATGTTTATTTAATATAACAAAAAAGGTTATGACATTCTGCTCGTTTCATTTCTTTGTACAATTTCAAGTTAGTCACAGAATTCGTGATGATCTCCCAGAAGTTAGTGATAAAATAAAAACAAAGAGGCCAAGAAAATAAAAATTACTACTTGTAGCACAGGTATTTATCCATCTAATCCAACACACTTTCATTTTTGGCAGAATGTTTAGGCTTACGATGTTTGAGCTTATCTTTCCGGGAATTGGGATGTTGACACCATTTATATTTAATTTTGAAATATTAATTCTGAAAAAGACAGTATCGTAGTATGCTGTTAAGTCATATTGATTTTCAATCATATTGAGTCTACGATTTTTAATTTTACAAAAACTGCTTTATATTAAGTCAGTTGACTATACAAACTAGTGACGTCACACGTTGACAAGCCCATACAAAATCTATAAAGTGATTTCGTTTTGACAGCTCTTAAAAAGTATCTCAGTTGACTAGCCAGTCAACATCTCTATTATGAGTACGGTATGATGTGGTATCTACGTATGTAGATATTCTGATTATTTATATGCTGGTATAAGTAAATGAAGGATGGCCATCCACTTCATACGTTATTGAAATACTAGCAACGATTATTAGTTACGAGTATTTTGATCAATAGCGCTAGTTATTAGATTTTAGCGCTATTTAATGACGGATTTATAGTTATGGCCGGAGTGAATTATAGTTGCACATAACCCAGTTAAACTGGTATAGTTAGATCTGAAGCAGGCTAAGGAACTGCGCATGCAATCCGGTATAATAATCGGTGATTATTTCCAGGAATAAGATGAGTGCGTAGTGTAGGTATAGTAGATTATTTATTATTGGCTATTTGGTTTCCGATACCTAATTTAATATCACATACGGCATGGGGACCAAATATGTATACTAGTGTACTTATTATATTTTTTTGATATGGTGGCTTCTGAAAAATATACGTACAAAAACAGCAATCAATAAGGAATTTTGTTCGCGTCTCGGTCCGCATGCAATTGAGTCTGGACGGTGTTGTTCGTTGTGTGGAATCTATTTATTTTACTAACTTACTTACTCATTTTTTTTTTTCAAGAATAAAAACTAAAGTAAATCCTTGCTTACAGTTCAAACTTTAGACATGCCAAATTTCCATCTTAATTGATTAAATAGTTAAGGCGCATTCAACTACAGTACCAAACAGATATGCTTCCGCATTTAAAATATTAGTAAGTAAGGATTACTTTCGCCTTAATTAAATGTTAAAAATAAAGATAAGGTCATATTTTGAGGTTGATATATTGTATGACTTACATTCGTAATTAATATATAAGTGTTGTTGATAAAAATTAAGTCATATTGTATCTTTGTTGTTGTATTCTGGTACAACCCTGGCTTGTGAAAATATTACAATATTATCAACTCATTGACAGTTTGTTGCTGTTTCGTTTCCAATTTCGGACAAGGCATTTCCCCTACTTCCACCTAGCTATGATATTTACAAATAACTAATGTAACGCGAGGCGCTAAACAAAGGGTGTGCGGCCCGCGGGTCGATACGCGCGTAACGAGTGCGATATGCAACGAGTGCGGGCCACGAGTTGGGAGCCGCTGGGGGCGCTTTGTATGGACGCGTTATTAGAGCATTTAAACTAGCCACCCGCCCTGGCTCCGCACGGTGAGTATAAAACAATATGAAATGATACATATAAAGCTTCCTCTTGAATTACTCTATCTATTGGTGAAAACCGCACCAATATCCCTTGCGTAGAGATCTAAGCGAACAGACAGAATCGGCTTCTTTGTTTTATATATTTATATTTAAGATTACTTTCCGTCCGCAACTCTTTGTAAGTTCTCTCTCAGGAAGTTTTTTGGCCATTTTTCATTCATACATATATTTGTGTGCACATATGGCCTACATATGCCCCCAAGGGGAGGGGAGTTCAAGGAATAAAAAGCTCTCCAAACCACACATTCAGATACATTTAGCCAAAAATATATTATGTTCGAGGAAACCGAACAAAAGTAGTTAAAAGAACCAGACAAATTGGAGCATGGTTAGGTAGACATCTAGTAATTTCAATGTACGGATTTCCTCAGACTGAGACGTGCCTACTGAATCAAAAAAAAATAACAGTGGTTTATATCAGCCCCAAGACATTTAAACTGCGTTTTCTTACCACCGCTCCCCAAAAATGTGCAAATAGTGTGTCTCGTTAGTCCAATTTGATATGCACTTGCCCTATTCAGCATTACTTGCATCCCCAGTTTCTTGACTGCATGTCGGGTGCATTCGCGACGGCGCCCCTGTTTTGATCAGACCCTCCCCTTGTGGCACGTGCGACGCTGCATCTAATAGCTCTGCTCAAAATTTGTAGTGTGCAGCCAACTAAACTTAGTAAATAAATAGCAGTAACTGTGTTTATTTTTACTAGAAGATGTAGCTAACTCAAATAATGGCATGCAGTATTAAATTACGTTGAATGAGATAATCGTTACAAATTTGGCTTTGTCTTTGGCTAAACTTATCTATTACGGAGCTTATGTATGACTTTGATTTTTATAAGCAAGCTTTCTTATATTACCTACCTAATCAGAGGATGAAAAAAGAATCTAACACAGAACAGAACAGAAATGTATTATATTTCCCCTTGCACTAAATAGCGTGTTTTAGTGAATCTTTACCCCCTAATAATAATAATGGTGATATCTTATATATTCGAAAAATATATCTACCTATATTATGAAATTATGATAATGGCAAAATTCCCTCTGATTATGAATGAATAGCAAGTTTTTATTATGTCATAATTCGCGTACCATTTTGGCGTGAGTCTGTTTAATTAAGTATTCCAAGCGCCTGCGTTTACTTTGTCCCTCCCTATTTAGTATGAATGAATTATGTACCTGATTTGGGACGTTATTCATTATTTTTCTTCTAACCACATCCTCGTCTATACTGTCTTAATGGTTGTACAAATTGTTCTAAGACTCGTATATTTTGTATAGCTTTATGTATGTATGCATCTATAACTTCGTAATATACATGACGTGTTATAAACGAAACAATAGCGATTCGAGCAGCGAGTCATGTACCAAAGTCCTATTTACTAAATAAATTATGTAATATCATGCTCGATGTCGTTACTATAAGATGTTAAGTCTGAAATAATGGACCGTTTTACATTATGCTGCATCACGATCACAATTAACGGGTATATAACGTGGGCGGAATCGAGATCTATCATTGGTCCCGTCTGTAATAATCTTATATTAATAACTAGCCATGACATTAACACTTTCACTGCTAATTTCTAGGCCATAGTAATCAGCGAGTATTTTGGTCTAGCACATTGAAAGTAGAACAACATTCGTATGTTAATTGCGGACGGGTAACGGTAGTTTCTTTGTGTTGACAAACAAACAATACCTACTTTCTGTTATGCCGATAACTAACCGCGCAATAAAAATATTGGAGCTTATGCAAGTTCCTACGCCCACATGAGACTTTTACAAACTAGAAATGTTACCTATCCCACGTTGTACGCCTACATTATATTTTGGACGAATTGAAACGTGCCTTTATTGATTGACGAAAATTAACAAATTAATACATACTACTCTTTTTTTTCTATCATTAAAGTTGTTGCGCGAGAAAGGAGTAGACTTCGAATAAGAAAGGGAGGAATATAGCCATGGATTTTACCATGGGAGGGTTAGCGTGTCTGGCAGCGGCGGTACACAATAGACCCCGTGGCTCGTAGCTATGCTTGTGTACTGCAGCGACGTGCCATCTACGAGTTGGCGTCGAGCTTCGGACTTGATCGCGCGTTCGCACGACTCGATTCGGACCGCGAATTTTAAACTTTTTAATATCATAGGTAAAAAGTGTTAAAAAAATAAAAAGTCACGTTTCGCGCGCTTATCCCGTTACTTTTTAAATTCCAATGTGTAAGCAGTTTTGTACAAAGAGTTTGGACTTTTGAGTGAAGAGCCAGTGAGTGGTCTGTACAATAGGACTTTGCTGAATGGGCACAATGGAACTACTCCGCCAGTAATTTTCGTCACAGGAAAATGAAAGCGTAAGCATTGTGTACTTTGTGTCTTGTGTTTTGCTTGGCCTTTCCGCTTGTTCCTAAAGGAGAGCTGCAAAAGGAGTACTTACCTACTTGCGTTACAGTTATAATTATGAAGATAAGTTTAGACGTGAGACCGTGTGTTATGAACAGAAATTGTAGTCCATCGGCCTCAGTCTAACCGCACGCTGATATAATTACCTACGTGCCTATAATTCTGTGCCATAATCTAATAACTACTTACATGAGCTATGTGGATAGGTAAGCTTATAATTGGTTGGTATTAGATATGTTTTATTTATCAGTATAATCATAAATCCTACTATATACTAATAGTATAAATGTTAAGTTTGTAAAGTTTGACCGAACTTCTGTTATTTTTTTTACCGGATAATTCTTACATACCTAGTAGTTGGTGATTTAGTGATTATAAACATATTGGCATGTGTTGTTACTGATTATGGATTTTGAACGCCATTTTTTTTTAATACTCATATAGCTGTACTAAAAGAGTACGCTATACCTTTAATCATTGTAATTAAGTACAACGCGTGCATGCACTCATGTGAATGCATTTTTTGTTTTCAAGACAAACGACAATGGAGAGAGGGTGAAAGCTTCGTGCTTATTTGCGAAATATGAGAATTGAGAAAAATGGCATGGGTAGGATTATAGTATATGCAATGCAATATCTCAGTTAATGATAAAACACAATATTAAGATTAGTTACTTGAGATGTCAGCTTTGAAATTAACAAAGTACAAAATAGTGTAAATGTGCACGAAAAAGTTTCATTCGAAGAGGCATTAGATTGAATTAATATATATATTTAATTTAATGTGACCAAAATTTAATTTAATTTTACAAAGCACTCTTACTAATTTGACACAACACATTTTTACATATGTAAAAATATCTTGTTAAATTAATAAGTGATTACAATTATTATTATACGAATAGATATTAAAATGTTGCAGGAAATCCAATGAAACAATTCTACTATGGTTATCACATAATCGTGAATGAGTATTTGTAATTATAATTTATAAGGTGTGTGAAAATTTTTAACAAGATTCCAGAAAGTTGTCAAATGGAAGAAAACATTCAGGAAATTACTAAAAGAATACTTGATAACAAACGGCTTCTATTCACTGTCAGAGTTTTTGCAAGACCAACATTTGTAAATGAAAAATAATAAACTGTAAAATTGTTTTGTAGGTATTAAGATTTTGCAGTGCCCTTGCAGGGTTTATGTTTGAAACTTCTATTATTTATTATATTATATCAAAGATCTATATTGTACAACATGAAAGCAATAAACGATTTGATATTTGCTTTAAATATATACATTTGGGGTAAAGGATATAACACTGCACTAGAAACTGCGTCAAATTATTGTAGTTCACTGGGGTTGTGTCAATTTTTATATTATCTTCCTAGCGTTATGTCCCGTGCTTAGACGGGGTCCGCTTAAACCATGATCAAGGATGTAGCGAGACTGGTAATTACATTGAAGCGATGGCCGATCTGACCTTCGTAACCCTAAGATTTGTAACTATGATCTAAAAATTGTCTGGTTCCCCTAAACCAGACAATTTTTAGATCATGGTTACAAATCCAAAGTTATTTGAATTTGCAGGTTTCATTACGCTGTTTTCCCTCACCGTCGAACAAGTAGTATAAATACGTACATGATTTTGAAAAATCCATTGGTACGTGCCCGGATTTGAACCCGCACTCCTCGGAGTTGTGTCAATTGACCTATCGGAAATGCTAGAATGACGAATCGGAGAAATAAAAAGTTCCGCGTCTAGCAGATGTTTTCATCGTGCGAACGTTTGCCCTGGATGAGAATAGAGCGCACTTCTTTAGACGCATAGGACACGGTCACTACGAAATACGGCTGTTGAGCCATTTAAATGTATGCTGCACTATAATGCATTTATCAGATAACATAATAAGCTGGCGCAGTTCGTTATATTTGAGTTACTGAGTTGACGGAGAGAATTCTGCTGTTGCGTATGTCAATCAATAGGAATGGAAACAAGGTTGCGCTATTTAGGTTGACGAAACGAGGTCTCGTAGCCTCGGGGCGTCAATTTGGAGACCTCATTTGTGGCACCCTTCAAACGGCCGCTTTAGGAGTCGTAAGACCGTACCTTCTGCGGTAGAATGGCCGTACTCCATACCATCACGCCAGTACCATTTATGTCGTACGCATATTCTAAACTAGCTGTGCCAGCGGTGTCACCCGCGTTTATGGTTAATATTATAAAGACTATTTCCGTCATACATTATTTCTATGTAACTTTAACCATTAAGGCTGCACACGCGACGGAAGCTTAAAAAATGGAGTAACTTCTCCCGTTTTCCCAACATTTCCCTTTACTACTCTGCTCCTATTGATTGTAGCGTGATGAAAAGTATACTATAACCTGCCCAAGAGTATGAAGAATAATTGTACTAAGTTTCGTTAAAATCCGTCCAGTAGTTTTTGTTTCTATAAGGAACATACAGACAGACAGAGAGACAGACAGACAGACAAAAAATTTACTGATTGCATTTTTGGCATCAGTATCGATCACTAATCACCCCCTGATAGTTATTTTGAAAATATATTTCATGTACAGAATTGACCTCTCTACAGATTTATTGTAAGTATAGATGATATCAATACAGCAAACTTGGGATTTTGTACTTAAAAGGACGTTAAAATGTGTTAAATGTTTGCCTGTCATGTCAAAAAGTTAGATCGGCTAGATTAAAATGGAATGAACGAATGAATATAATAAGAATGTGTTAACATCAGATAATAAAACCAACTAAGAATATAGTAGGTTTATAAGGGAGGCGATGAACTTTTTGCAATTTTCACCTAAACCAGCTTAATTTTGCATTTAGTTAAAGGAACTCCTTCTGGAACAATGGTGATGATATGTTTATACATATGTTTGTACGAGTATGTATAAAAATATAAGACTGAATTATATTTTTATATTTATTTGCAAAACAATCTCGTATCTAATTGTAATCTTTTGAGTGCTTGATGAAAAGTGTTTCAGTCAAACTCAAACTCAAAATATCTTTATTTACGTAGGCTTTAAAAAATAACTTGTAAATCGTCAAGTAAAAGGTACAAAATAGAATCGGAATGTCGCATCTACCGAGAAGAAACCGGCAAGAACTCGGTACCTAGTTACTCTTTTCAACGCCAGATTGAATATAAAAATTAAAATTTACAGATTTAATTAATATTTATACCAAGTCATACATTTAATGTTCGTAGAAATTCAGGCAAATATTATTATAAGTATAAAGTAAACCGGAGCAGACAAGTCTATTTTAGAGTTCTTGTTAAAACTATTTTTTAAAAAGAGCATATTTTATACCTAATAGTTTACTTGGCTATTTGAACGAAGAAAGAGCGGCATTGTTTCGTAAAGTAATTTTGTGTAGCGGCAAAGTTAAATAAGGACCGCTACATATTAGTGTCAAGTCGTATTGTGTGTTATGATCCCTTACAATTCTGACCTTAATTGTCAAACAATTTCAACGTTGACAATTGCACAAGAGTCAATTTACTTCTTATTTACGGTGGCAGCAGAAGGTATCACATTGTTCGTTATTTGTTTGTGTAAATATTTCTTACGTCTTACAGTAAAACAATAAGAATTTATTTGCATTTGTTTTTAAGATGTAATAGTGCGCTGCGTTGTAACAGTGTAAACTCAGTTTTTCATGGTTTCAGATGTGTCATCCCACTTCATCAATACCTAATGAAAAGTGTCCTGTTTTTGTTTAGGACAAATCCGTTAAAATGAAGAATATCTGCTATAATACATAATATGTATAGATATGTTAGTAATACGCACTTGTTATATATAACAATATATACACATTTTTGTATATCTAAGCACAGAAAGGTTTAACACAGCGTAGTATGTTGAGAAAACCTTACTCCATTTACTACAAGACCATAAATTTTATACTACCGACGATTGCATTAACTGACAGGTTTATTAGTCCCTTTTTACATTAGGAATAAAGCTGCAAATCCATTAACGACCCTTCCTCGTCGCTTTTTATACTCTGGCTACGTTTCAAACGGATAAATGGAGCGATTTGTAATTTTTTGTTAAACTTCAGACTGTTTGGTCGAAGACTTAACGTGACGTATTGCTTGGATTTATTTTCTTTTTAACAAATAGAGAATGATACAGCAAGGGTTAGAAATTAGGAATAAGAATGTTGGCTCTAATGCACGTATTATATTTTCGGATTAGCAAAATGTAATTAATAGCTTTATTCATTTCGTATGACTTTAGTCGTACGTAGTTTCGTACGACGGGTTATTTAAAAAAACCATGACTTCATGTGACATTTTTTTCATTGTTGTCGATGAGATTTTCATTGTAGCCATCTACCTACAGTGTTTTCGGATTTTGATACCTAAGAAATTAATCCTACTAATATTATAAATGCGAAAGTTTGAATGTATGATTAGATGTTTGGATTTTAATGAAACTTTAGAATAATATAACTAATACACCGAATAACATATAAGCTATGTTTCATTGATGTACCACGCGAGCGAAGACGCGGGCAGAAGCTAGTAATAAATATATCAAAAGGCCCATTTCACAAGCCTTTGTCTTCTTATGTAACACAGCCTTACAATTACACTCCTAAAAGATCTTATTCAATAAAAACCTATCAAATAAAATTTAAATTGTTCTTCTGATTCCAGCTGATATATCCAATTCCAGGGCCTAAAAAGCCTTTTTAAGCTTTCATAGTACGTTTGATTACTATTGGTGATCACAACAATTAGAACTGTAAAAAGCCAATCGATTGTATCGATCGTATTGAAATGGAAATCGCGTTCAGGCTCAGGGCCAATTTACAAAGCGCAGGCGCAGCAAAAGACACAGCTGGCCTTTACGCAACCACTTGGTTCATAGATACCAATGTCAATGTAATTCAATAGTATCGAATATCGGGCTCGTTTCGTTTGTATGATTTAATGTGACCTACCGAAATTTACTAACTGGGTAGACCGATTAAATAACTTTATGAAACTCTCGGTGGCATATTGGTGATTGAAAGAGATGCGGCGTTTGCGGCGATTTGACACTAAGGGGCATGGAAAATTGTGAAAAAGTAGTGACAAGTGGCTAGCTCGTCGCCTACACAACCACATACCCAAAACCCGAACTACCATTAGTCGCCTTCTACGACGTGCTAGGCAAGAACCACAGTTGGTACATTATTTTTAAGTCCCAGACCGACATGGGACAATGGGCTGGGTTAGATGGAAAATTGTGAAAAATAGTGACAAGTCGCTAGCTCGTCGCCTACACAAACCCAAAACCCCGTATACCATTATTCGCTTTTTACAACATGCTAGGCAATAAGCACAGTTGGCTTGGCACATTCTTTTTTAGTCCAAGACCAACATGGGACAAAAACTATATGTTATTTATTATTTTATCTTATTTATTAAATCCATATCTGTCGAAAATACTGTACAGTGCATTTTGATCATTAATGACCCTCCCTTGTTAGTAGAAACCACTCCAATCTTCGATTATGCATCTTCAAGTCGCAATATGTTCACAACAAGTACTATGTGACATCATAGGAATATTTCCGCATATTTTAATTAAACCCCATTAATTAACAAAGTGACTGAATCGAATCATCGGCTCCCAGCTAATGTAGTTTATGAGCCAGAAATAGGCTGTAACAATGAGGTGACGTTAGACCTAACGGCTGTTCGATGTTCCCACAGTTGTAGAGTTAATTACTTCTGTCTCCGTTCGAGATGTTTTACAAGAGTATATTTAAACTTAAGTTCAAGTTATAATCACACTTACCTACTACTTCTTACCGCCTCAGTGATACAGTAGCAAATAAAGTCTAGTTTATATTGCAGAATTGTGTACCTATGTATTTCCCGTGTTGCCAAGACCATGAGTATGGCTATAATCTAAATAAACTTTAGCCTAAGCTTTCGTAATTGGGAAGTTTGTAAATATATTGGTTAGAAGTAGAAATAACACGACCGGGATATGCTTACGGGGTATTTATATGAGTTATTAACGCTTGACTTTTCGACCGTGTTGCAATGGTTACAGTTCCAAGCAGGCAGAAACATATTGGATAAATAATTTATGGTGTTGGTTCACAATAAATTTTTGGCCATATTTAATTTTTATTTTTTTAAGGAGCTTGCACCTTGAAACATGACTACTGTGAAATACAACAAAAATGACAAGACAGTATGTACTCGTATCCAAAAATGGTATTTATGTACAACTCAGTATGTATTTAAGTACGAGATAACTGAGTTATGACTAACTAGTTGTGCCTGCACCCACGTGCACCAATTTACACATTATCTTTATAAATTACAAGCGATTTGTTATTCTGTTGTAGATATATCTACAAAAGTATAAGTATTAATGTTGCAGTATTGTGTATTACTTACACAAAACCTTGCAAAGTAACCAACATCCGTCCTTTCTCACAGACTTATAGCATTAATTGGGTTGATAAGATACCAATCTATAATTAACTGTTAACTTATACAAGGGCATCATCATTCTGACACATCCGAGATCGTTGTCATACTTATTACTAGAACCATTGTCTTTAAACGTCTTTCTCATGCTTTAAATAGTTATGATGCTTCTATAAACATGTTCGAATGCGCAAATATGTTTATAATCGTCTCAAGAGTGCAATTTACATAATCGCAGAGGTTCAAGGCTGTCTCCGACTAATCGCGCTTAAGCTGTCATTGCCCAGTGTAGTCTTGGCTTTATCGCGTTAAGGTACTTTGATTACTTAATTCATTACATAAAACATAAATGAACGTGTAATAACTTTGGAGTGTTCGTTTAAATATCTTATTAAAGTGAAGTTTTAAGTGTCAGTAAATGTGCGTTTAAGTGTAGAGTTAATTTAATGTAAAGGGTAAGTTTTATTACTGAGTTACTGATATTTTATACGTATGGAAATACTTGTACCTACTTATTTATTATTCATATAATGAAAACCATTTTTAATTAGCGAATCACATTACGGTAGAATCTTCATCGGCATACGTTAATACTAAAACGCTGTGTTTGTGGTGTAAAATTAAAGCTCTTGAAATTTAATTGTAATAGAATAGCATTGGGACAAATAAAAAAACATTCATTTTCAAATTATATCTGTTCTAATTAATATCTAATTTCACGATCATAATACTCTAGCGGGAATATTTCAATGTTGTTATCTATCGTAATGAAATACCTAAATAAAGATTTATTTATACTTTTGTTATGATAAATACAGACGTTCGCTAATTACATTTGCGCTATAACTTTTTGTTACAAAAATGCCTCTAAGCAAAGTAATTTTTTTAATAAAATAATGGTCAAAAATACACGTGTAATTATTTCATGCGGTAAACACATTTCCAGGAGCATGACCTCGAATTTTTGTTCATTAAAATTAACATACAAATGGAAACGCATCACCATAAGTAGGTGCGGTCTAAGTTAAACAGGTAATCTTCAGGGCACTTATGGGTCATTCGGAACAAAAGGAGCTCAAAATTATTAGCAGAAACGCTATTTTTTGACGAGACATTTTCAACTTTACTACAACAAGATAGATGCTTTTATCATTAGTGTAAATGTTTTAAACGAATGGGGAATCTCCCCTCGCATGAGGAAAACACCATGACTATCACAGGAAGGGATCTAATTAATCTCTCTCACACTTGCGACTGGCTGGCTAGAGAATTAAATCTTTTCTTTTATTTTACAAGTCGTGGCTGCCACCAGGAGCGCTGAAAAATTTATTCAATTGCAACCATGTGTCTGGGAAAAGATTTTTAGTATTTCATTAACGTCAATTTGTGTATAGTCTTCTTTTATTTCTTGGATGCCTACAATATAAACTCGTATGATCGGGCTATGGGGACATTAATCTATCTTGAAGAACACGTCTTTGTTATTCTTAGATAACATGTTGCTTAATTTCTTTTTACTTATTTATTTACCTTTATACTTATTTAATTTATTATAAAATAGTGTTGGTTGCTTGCGCAATAATTATCAATATATTAACTACATAACGTTTAACTTTGGATTTCCATCACCGTAATTTGCTATATATTTGCTATGTATATTTCTGTTAAACCTCTTTGAGCATTAAACATAATTGATGATTGTTTCACAAATTCCTTGAAGATGTGCCGCCAACTTATTTCTACGGAAAAATCGCTGCACATTCCGAGAACCGAACAATGCTGCTGTGTTCAGTTGCATATTGTGCATTTGCAGCGCCGTACAATGTTAAACTTTTACTTACGCTTAGAGATGTTTTAGTTCAGTGCGAAATATAAACCTAGATATTCATCTTATACGAAGACTAGGTATCCCAGCGAACTTCGTATCGCCCTGTTCTCGAGATAAAATGGGGGGTGGGTGTAGGAGGGCAAAAATACTTTACGAGCTATTCTTATACTTGCCAATACACAAATCAAAAATTATTAAAATCGGTCGAGCCGTTTCCACAAAAACGGTGACATGTACGAACTCCTGAAACCGCGGGCAGATTAAGTCTTTAAATTAATATAGACTAGCTATGTCCGCGGTTTCACCCGCGCTTATGGTTAATGTTATGTAGCATATAGCCTTCCTCGATATATGGGCTATCAAACACTGAAAGAAATTTTGGTATCTGATACCATCTTGTAATTTTACTTTTAATAAGGTAAAATATTGTGAGACTGTACTAATGTATTTTTTGTTCAAATTGTATCAATCCAACCAAGACTATAGGTCACTCTCACATAATATAGCGGTGTTCCTATTTCTAGCTTGATGTTTGGATCTAGGTTTTAGAACTTATTCCTAAGTCACGTCACGGTGCACCTCAATGCACCGTTGTCTACAGATAATGCATTCCTTATTAACAACTAGGTACAGCCGGCTACAAAACTGGCTGAGTAGTTCTTAATTTATTGGTAAGGATATACGAAGAAATAACTATAAATAGAAGTATATTTCTTATTTATGACCACAGTCTCTAGTGTATTATCTAGTTTAATATTAGATGAATTGGGGTAATATACACCAATAATAAAATAATTAGATAATTAATACTCAGTTGACACCACATATATACGATAATCTCATTCCTAAGTTGGAAGCAATCAGTATTAATATTATGAAAATCAGAAATAACGAAGACATTACAAATATCCAGAGTTGTGAAGATATCTACCTATATCTTTAACAACTAATTTATATCCATACGGGTCTCTTTACGTTCTTTGCATACGATACAAAGTCAAATTACTGTGTAAATATGCCAAATGTTAGGTCTTAGGTAAGTTGCATACATTATGTTTCAAGCAATGCAGATATCAGGTAACTTAAGTTCTTGCATATGTCGTAAACCTGTTGAAAACATATTACTTGTTTAATTGGCATCTTCCAAATTAGTATCGGAAAAAAAAATCTCATTCATTTTTATAATAAACACTTCATTTAATATGTTAACAGTTTTAAATCATTTAATAATTAGCAATTTAAGTATTGTACACGTTAAAGGCCGAACTTGCCATATAACACGGCCTTTTTTCAGTTCGTAAAAGATACCTTCGTCGAAGTTTTTTTGTGTCAACTACTCTATCGCTAA
The DNA here is from genome assembly GCA_951394215.1 of Glyphodes perspectalis. Lineage (NCBI taxonomy): Eukaryota > Metazoa > Arthropoda > Insecta > Lepidoptera > Crambidae > Glyphodes > Glyphodes perspectalis. Next base: position 6,435,019 of record OX596206.1, on the reverse strand, counting down.
AATGTACTTATTCTCAAGTACTTGATTGACGATATGCCAATTACGACAGAAATGCCTTACACGTATTCGAGTCGCAATTTTCATCTTACTTTGTGCGCGCACAAAGGAGCCGCTTCCATTCAAACGCATTTTGCGATGCAAAGCGTTGTAGTAGCCTGGTTCAAGTGCGTGCAATGGTTTCATTAACGAGCTCATTTGTACCTGAGAATAGGTCATGATTTCTATTTATGTGCTAAAAAGCCAGCGAAGAGATGCAGGTATAAATATATTTGAATTCTTTTAATCTAGGTACATATTAATGATCAGCACTTGCCCGCGTTTCCGCGCGGAACGTGATCTGTTACAGAGACTATTATGCCTCTTGCGGAATCTATGATTTTTTATGGATTTTATGTCTTATCCAACAGATCAAAACGACACACATTAATTAAAATTATACTAGTTTTAATACAATAAATAAATATGACAATACATATGCAAAAGGCTAAATGTGCTTTAAAGAGCTTATTACTATTTGGACTCTGTCTTAGCCTTCAGGGATTGTGGACGTGTTGATATAATATAATATAAATAATAAATATCCAACGACATCACACACTCCAAGGTTAGCATAGGTACTTGTGTTACGGATATCAAAATCAACAATGGTATTACAAATATATACTTAGATATTAGATATTAACACCCAGACACAGAACAAACACAAGTATTCATCACACGAATGTTTGTCCTGGGTGGGGATCGAACCTAGAACTCTTGGCGCATTGGGCAGGGTCACTACCAAATGCGCCATCAAGCCAATCATATGTATGTGCGTATGTAAATATTATACATAAAAAGAACTTACAGACGCATTACAACGTACTAATTGGTTAAAAAGTTTCCACACAAAGAGCCTTACTTATAACTAATTGCCGAATGACAAAAAAATGATTGTAGTAAACCTGTTTCCATTATTACGCATTCACCTTGGTCGTACACATCTATAAAAATATCATAACCGTACACACCTAAGCAAATGTTTGTGCAATGCAACCCCTCGCATCCTGCCCGACTTACTACTCCCTAAGTATGGTGGTGCGCATGCTCACGGAAGCGAGGGCGCGGTAGACAGTCTGCCGCCAGCAACGGGGTGCCAGGGTGCCTCAGGGTCAACGAACGCACCAAAACAAAGACTCGCCACCTGTGGCGTGGCTGTGACAGACACAGGTCGATAGTCGGTTGTTTTTTTAGAGAGATACTTTTTTTTGTTTACTTGTATGCTAAATTTTAGCAAATGATTAGGTATCATATTTGAATCGCGCAATTATACATTTTAGCTAAAGCCTAAAAATATGAATGCGAAGGTTGCAATTATATTTTTGTAAACCACCTTTCATGTCTTAGGGACTTCACCAATAATTATAAAATGTTGTTGGTTATAGAAAATTATATAGGTACGCTATTTAGAAATATGTAGTACTGTGTTATTATAGACAGTTAAAATATATTTATAATTATAATAATTCCGCTATTAATGTAAAGCACATGTATGTTGGTTATGTAAGAACACAGAATGACATAATTCAGTGACTATAATACTCGTTTTAAGCCACTTCAATCAAGAGGTATAATCTTTTGTTCTATTTCGTATTCAATAGAAGTTAAAGCTTTTGTAAAAGCTCTTGACATCTGGTACCAAACGTTTTAGAAAAAAGAATCCCTCAATCAAACATTTCTCCTTTAAAATACAGCTTTTTGATTTGACTCGACTTGATTTTTATTTGATTGACTTCAATCATTTTCGGTTATTCATAATCCCACAATTATATTTTTATCTTTCCTTATAGGTTGTGTTAGATATTTATAATTTTATCCAAGGATAAATTAAAATATTAGAACAAAGGCATGCGTAGTAGCTTGGTTAGCTATGACGTATTTACATATGGAGATATCGTTGAAGGAAGGGTATGCATGCATTCTTGATCCTCTACATGCGAAAATATTCGAAGCTAGGATATAATCATAAATTCTTTAGACTAACACACCAATTTCCTAGTTCCAAACTAAGCTTATGCTTGTACTATGGATAGTAGGTGAACGGATAGACATACTTAAATACGTTTATAAACATCTTAACTCCAGTACAAATGTCCATGTTCATCATACGCAACATTTTCCCCTAGCGGGATTCCAACCCGCGACTCTTGGTTTCGTGGCAAGGGTCTCTGACCACTCGACCAACGGGCCAGTCAAATATGTCATATCTTAAGACTTTTTAATACTTTTACATATATGCAATTGTATAATTGAGTCTCAAGTTATATAATTATTTTGATATTTTATATGTATATTTGTAGTTGTACTTTTCGATTTCCTTTAATATATTCTGCTCTTCATTTAGCAAAGTAATAATTGATTAGGTGTATGAAATTCGAATTTTAAGGATTTCTATATCACGATGTTAAAATGCTTACGTATGTTTTGGTATGAATTAAATAATAAACAAACTTGACTTTTAACTAATAGGATTTGGCTGGGAAGCTCCAGGTTGAATCGATATATATATATTGTAAGCTGTCGAAAGTCTTTTTTTTATTGTTATATTTTTAAGCCATAATGTATATTTGTCTTTATTATTATATCGTTGCGTTTCGTGTCTCTTTCGCATCTGTCAGTGGAGCACAGCCCGTGAGTGTTGCGTTCTGGATCGCAATATCCGCGCGGGCGGGGCACGAACCCGTTGCATAATGAAAGCGCCCTTTGACGGGCCCTTTGCATGTGGACGAATATTTCTGTCTGCTGCCGAGAAGCTTGTTTGCATTTAGACGAATTTATCTTCGCTCCGGAAGAGTGTCTTTGTTAAACTAATTAGTGGTGAGGCAAACGATGGAAGGATCGTGTCTATTAGTGATATAATTGATTGAATTGTTTATTTTTTGTTTTATTATTGTGATTATGTGCGATATAATTCATTGTATATCAAGGCACAGTTACTGTAAATTGAAATTGAGTAAGTTAAACCTAACCTATAATTCTGATTAGTTTTGAGGGCTTTGTAATTTGTCGAAAGCCCCTAAATTAACCCATAGAATACAATATCGTTTCTGTCTGCTACAAAAATGTAGCAACTGTGTTCCTTACCTAGCATGTCGTATAAGGCGACTATTTGTGTATTGACTATGCTGTAGACGACAAGTAAGCCACTTGTTACTTTTTTTTCACGATGTTCCATTTACCCAACATAATTTTGTTTTCAGCCAAATGTGGATTAAGGAGCTTATTGCAACTTCGAATCTACCCCTTTGGAAATTACGTGATCAGCGCGCCTATCAACTTTTCGAACCGGTGGTAGATTCATATTATTAGTTGATTTTCTTGTTTAATTGACGATTTATAAGTGTTTGTTTCAAACATATATAAATAAAGAGTATTTTGACTTTGACTTTGACTTTGACTTTGACTTTGACTTTGAATTTGACTTTGACTTTATCAGCTATATTAGGGCGCATCTGCCCTAATATTAGTGATTTCTTAGTAAGGTCAAAATGCGTCTGCATCGAACCCATTACGTAACGTACCAACTCCAGTATACGCCACAATATCTTGCACGGCAGACGCGCTTTGTGATTACATTAAGCGGCCGCTGAACTGTCTTCCGCTCTGAGGAGCCGCCTGATAAACTACCAGCCTATTAATGACGGGGGCAAAGGTCTGCAAGTCTGATACTACGACAAATGTTGATCAATTAGGGTGTAGATAACATACATAAACAATTCGAAGCTATTTTTTAAATTACTACATAGTACGCACTTCTGGTTCGCGCATCTGCTTCCTTCTGCCTTGTGCCTAGTCTAGCTTGATAGGTACCGTGGATGGATGGAGAGGCGGATGCGTGGAGTAGACCAGGTACCTGCTGAAAACTAGCGTCGTGGTCTGCCTGATTGATATCAGGCAGACCACGATGTCTGATGACAGTCTCAAGATAGAGCTGAGCGGGCGCCGTTTTTGCAATCATTTGTTATGTTTCTATAATTTTCTTGTAGCTTGTGTTATTTTGTGAGTGTCGAATAAAGCTTATCTATTTTATTTTATTTATTCTAGTATATAGCTAGTTTTTATATTAAACCCTCTAAGTCGGCCGTTTATTGATCTAGAAAACACGGTCAATAACTAATCACTAAATAACAATTCAATCAATTTAAATGGGATAGGCTTATAGTTGGTTCTAAGATACGTACGCGCATATAAACAAAAGAAAATAGTTTACAACCAGCAATAACCAAAAAATAGTTAAATATGTATCCTCATCTCTAACTACAAAACATGACCCTCAAAACTCAAAACGGCGGGGAGCTCACCGCTAAAAACTACAAAAACTCGATAGATATCATAGTGTTTAACTAAAAAACAAAGCTGATTTATTTAGGCCGAAAGTGTTGTACTACTATGTTATTTCTTATTTGATTTACGTGACGTTAGCAATTGAGAGATTACACAATTCTTTAAAGTATTGCGATTTTCGTGAGCCACCCGCTAGTTTAGCTCCATAGGGTTAATACTTTCAAGCTACTTAAGTTCTTAGGTAAAAGGGCTTTTATAGCTATTACATTAGTGGGCTCAAGCGGTTTCCGCCGTGGCTTCCTGACTGCTTGATGAAGCACCGGCGTCCTTCCACAGGACGCTGTCATTAAGACTCATAATTGATGCCTTTATAACGACATATACGTGAGTACGTAATTAACATGGTAAGGAAGAAAAATGGTTATGGAAAAAAGCAATTATAATAAGTTGCGTTTAATTTCTAGACGATAATAGAATGAATGTGGATGTAGGCAGTGGACATGTCCACAATCTTCCAAGTGCGGGTTGGAGATACCACGACCGTTCCCTGAACTGTCATCATAACGCCCGGCCTTAGGCTCTCTACCGGCCTCTTGAAAATCTCCAGCGCCCACTAGGGGGCGGCATCGCCCTCTTTTGGAACCTATGTCTTAAGGTATAGGCAGAGTTTGGAATCTGTCTACTCCTTAGCCTCTGCCTAGGAGCAAAAGTAGTGATAAGTAGCTAGCTGGTCAGTTATCAGCTGGTCACCTATTAAGAAACCCTAACTTATTTGTGATGAGAAATAAATGCTTTTTAATTTTAATAAATAATTTAATTCTTAATCCTATTCACCATAGCCGCTTGTAAGCAGGCACAGTTGGTATCTATATTATTTTTGAGGCCCAGGCCAACATGGAAAGTATACCTACATAAAAGTTAAAGGAACTGGCATCAGTTTGGGGTTGTTGGTGTACCTACAATGGTGGATCCGCATTTGTGACCTCTCAAGATAAACAACTCAAGCGGTCAGTATAACGGAGTGATTTTTTTCTCTCCTGGACTCACACGTACTGGGAAGTGTGACGGTCAACAAAAAAGTGACCAAAAGAAAAAGATTAATGGCGCAAGTTTACGCGGAAAACGGTGTCATACCATCACTTCAGAGAAGATAATAATAGTAGGCCGTTATTATATTCTTATACCGCGTCTTTCTTTTAAATACGTAATTTGAATTCAAGTCCTAGTTTATTTTTTGTACTTTACTTGTATAACGAGGTTACTTGTCTTAGGTTAAAGGTCCAAGTAGGTTGCGCCCTGCAGGGGGGGCTCCGAATACTCCTGAGGTATCCCTGCCTGTCGTAGGAGGCGACTAAAAGGGCCTTTGGGGTCGTGGGGGTTAGGGGATGGGTCCTCTGGCCCTCAATCGTCCCCGGAGAAGCCGACTGCAGGTGTTACACCCGGTCCGTCAGGATAGGGTACACAGCTGTCTATGTGGTCGTGAAACACCACCCTAGGTGTTCTGGGGGAGAATACCACTCCCTCGAGATGGGCCGCCAGGCGGCAGCGCGCGCTGCGTAGGTCCAAGTAGGTTAGCTGTCTTTAAATGTTATTACTGTTTAATTAGAAAGTCTATGGTACATAGTAAGAGGCAAATATAATCATATTTCATGTCACCTGGGGAGTGGTTTTCATTGAGATACAGTGGCTTTGCATCTTATATTTTCTTTCTTATTTTAAAACAATACTAAGTAATAATTATAAATTAAGACTGGGCCTAAAGCTTCTCTCTAAGCGTTGAATACGGATATGATTCATTGCCGCTTACAGAGTTTGTCAATTCCTTAGTTGACGGTTGCCTCGACTACTTGATATGCATCGCCCATGAGTGACGGGAGTGGAGTAAGCAAATTATACGCGGCTACTGTTATTATGACAGCTGTCGGTCACGTAAACATTATGGCAACGAGACGTGCGCGTGCGCATGATACTGTTTGTTTAGATCTGCCGCCGCTCGATGGTTCACTATGTTGTAATGTTCTTAGAACGGCCCGTAGATAGAAGCTTTCAAAATGTGTAATGATGAATTTATGAAAAACGGAGGCTATTAAAATATTTTCGATATTGTTCATAAGTTATAAAAAGATCGGTGAAACAATTATCTTTAAAAATGTATCTACCTTTATGAATTTAGCTTGGAATTTTGAAGGTCATGTGAAGCTACCATACGGGTTCGAGCTGATAACTTTTTGATATGTCTAATAAAAGTTCTTAAAATAAACATAATGTCTTTTTTTGTACCGCCTTGCTCAAAGTTGCATTTTAGTATATTTTTTATAAAAAAGGATTTATAACGCGGTTTACCGATATAACTTACATGATAAAATCGACAAAGTTATAAATTAACGTAATTTATTATATTGTCATGTATTTTAATTGTATTTGAACACTGCCGATATTTAAACTTAAGTGCTTACATTTTTGTGATTTAGGAGGTATGTTTATATATGTATATTAAAATTAGGAAAATATATCTGGAGAATTTATTTATTTATTATATAATATCTATAAAAAATAATATAAGTACTAGTGCTCTATTTGTCTATTACGAATGAACTTTTGCTAAGTGTGTTATCTATTATATGCAGAAAATATAAATAAAATAAAATAAATAATTTTAACTTCAGGACTATAGGAATCACAGCCCGAGACGTATCGTGTCCGCGTCATCGTTGGCCCAAAATAAAAACCATTCATATTTATAAGGAACAATTTCCGGAACGGTGACGTAACGTGTGAGTCGCCCTCGTTCACGGCAGTAAGAAATAATAGGAAAGTATGGGACAATTTGAGGCACGCCATACCGCCCCCATCTGGCCATTCAACATCCCGGCATCGATCGCGTGGGATAGCGTGGACCTTCCCGTGCACAATCGATAGATTCATTGCTTTTGATTTATATTGATTTCCTTGTATCATTTGTGGTGTCGTTCCACATTATGAACGGCATAGCTTAAAGGATGACTGATGCACTAGTTTATGGCAGTAAATCTATTATTATGGCCAAAGTGGGCGTAAAGCCGCTGGTAATGTTAAATGGTGAATGGTGAATATCTATTATTTTTGTCCTTAAATGCATTTTCAAGTGAAAACATTGTTGTCATATTTACTCGTATTTAATTATTTATTTTAATTTAAAGATACGAAATGGTTTTTGCATTTGTTTTTAAGGGGAAATTGTAGTTACCAATATTTTTTATAATAGGTAAAGCACATTCATAAAAAAACATTTATGGGTAGGTATTATTCATTTCAGTATTATGTAATTTTTATTAACCTATAATAGTAGCTATTGTAGGTTAATATGAATTATATTTGTAACCGTTTATAATATTTTTGAATAAGAATGATAGCATCAAAGTAAACATAGAAAACTATTAGTATCTTTCTTTAATGGTGGATTCTGAATAAATCCAGTAGGGGAAGCGTTGTGTCTTTATGATCTGATTTGTAATCACACACAACCAATTTGAAATAAGGGTGATTTTCCAGTATATCTGTCCAACCCTCCAAAACTGCTCCGCGATGCACAATTGGGGAGTACAATGAGATATTAGTGAAGGCGTTTTAGAATGGACGTGACTTGGCTTTATATTTGCTTTTATGTGTTATTGCCAACTTAACATCGCTAGGTCACGGAAGTGAAAACGTGTAAATATTTGTTAACTGTTGTAATAAATTATTGAGTTCCTTATGTACGAGGACTTTGATGACTTATTCTTGTATTATTTGAATAAACTATGTTCAAAATTAGTGCAGTGTTATTGAAACTGTAATCATAATTAACACTCAATGTCCTGCTTTTATTATTCATAATTTAATCTCGATCAAAATATTGCTAAATAAACATTCTCAGCAAAGTCGGAAATAATTAAAAAGAAACAAATTCCATCAAAACTATAGAATCACATGTAGTCCTCATAAGCGTATTCTTCAGGTTTTTTCTAAAGCATATTATTTTTTATTCATAGTTTGAGCGAGAACATGATATACTTACTAAAATATATAACAAACTTGACATATCTATGTTATCTAAAAGGTCAACATTTTTTCGTCAAATCGTCGCCTCCACACTTTCCTAACCTCTGAACTCAACAGGCGATAAACGACAGCGCACGAAGAGGGCCGAAGGCTTACGTTGCTTTCGTGCCGTCCCGCTCTCGCTCACACAAAAACACCATGTATCTCAAAATACGGAGCTTTTGACTTTACACGTCCATCCATGGTGTTTAGTGCGGTTAAGCTCGGACGTGTTTTGAAACGAACCCGTATTGTTATTGTTACGTTATATTAATCGACATTGTTGCATAGTTTGTGTAGTGAACATAGTAAACATTTGGAAGTTTTAGAACGTTGGGTGCGCTGAGAAGTTTTTGTTTCCGCCGGGGAAGAAATAACCAGCGTTGCGTGTCGGAATTCGTAAGGCAAAATGTAAGTTTTAATCTATCGACAGATCTTTTATTGCTATGGATGCATTGTGCGGGTGAAAGCACGGTACAAATGCATTGTTTATTTGTGCTGTTGAAATTAATGCAGTTTTAAATATTGCATTACTGCCTAGAGTTTATCATTTCTTACTACAATAAGTAGGTAATTTTTTTGTAAAACATATATCTATTAAAATTACAACTTATTAATATACCTTTAACGCAATACGGTTTATTTTATTTTAGCGCATAAGTAATATAATATTACTAAAACTATAATAATAACATGATATTACTAAAATAATATGATTAAAGATATATTCACATAATGAAACGTAGATGATAAGTTTGATTATATTATTGATAACTAACTAACTTTAGTACTTATATATTTATAATAACATTTTTATAAGTAGGTATCTCTTATTAGTAAACGCCGTATTTAAGGTTATAAAAATATGTATGTTCAGAAAGTTTTAAATGCACATATACCTAATACCTCTAAAAGTCAAATTTATCACCTGGAAAATAATGTCATGTTACATGACTTGGAAAGTGTATGAGTATTTTGTGAAGACTTCATTTCGTGCCATGAATGGATTTTTGCTGCATATTCCTAAACGCATTTTTTCTCAAATAAGTATTTTTAATTAAATTCTTCCAAAAGAGAGTTCATTAATCATTAAAGTTATATTTTAAAGCGCCATCCCAATAAATGCTAATGAAATTAGTAGCTACTCTTCTAAAAAGTTATCGATTTTATAAAGATTTATGCATTAACCCAATTTTTAGATACCGTTGCCGCAAGACCTACAAGACGGTTGATTCTATTGGACTTTGTTGTAATAACGGATACATTTGAATATTGTTGTATTAAATTAATGACTTGGGACATCATACAGCCGATGGGCTGAGCTAGAGTTCGGCACATTCTATAATATATCCATGAGAATTGAGAATACTAGTCGGTGTGACAAATGAAGCGATTTGGTCCGTGACGGCGATGCGTGACTAGTATCTGAATTTCGTTTGTAGTCGCCCATTGGACCGGTAAACCAATAATTGCTAGTATTTATAGCTAAATACATTTGAGCACAAATAGGGTTAATACGCAATGAATGAATGTTAATAGCTTGTCTAAAGAAATATGGTGGTTGTTTTTTTTTAGTAACGAACATTACTGAACTAACTTAACATTACTGCGAGGTTTATTATCGCGTAGTGAATATACTTATCTATTAGGAGTTTCATTGATAAAACAGTGGTGATTTATTGTCGTCTCATAACTTCTACAACTCTTTCCATAGTAACAGAAATTGTAATTAGTTAGCTAAATACACTTTTATCAAGGTTTTTTTGTCAAAATAAATGTATAAGTATATTATTTCACGAACATTTGCGATTAATAAAAGAGTATTTTTAGTGTTTAACTACCTTAATAGTTGAAAAAAAATATGTGTGGATATGCATTTTGTTAATTTATTTTTCAAATAAAGGTACATTAACTATTTTATGAAATCTATCATTATCATGACCGGTTAGTCGAGTATTAATTCTTCTAGGTTGTTCAGGTAGCTTATTTAATAGAAAACTGAATTTACCCCTGTGAATTACTCTCGATAAAGTTACAAGCTAAACTTGACTGAATGTTCCTACCAAATATGCAGAGCACTTTATACTAAACGCTTCCGAAGATACTTTCTAAGTACCTATTCCGGAACAATTTTATCACTGACAATAGATATTGGTAATTAGTAAAATTTTAATGGTATACCTAGACGTACTTATAAATTTAAAAAGGTGTATTATCAAATGCTCACCTACCACGACTAGATTAGTCATGTATTAACAGAAGGTGATGTTAGGAGTCATAAAAACCTTAGAGCTTGTATGAAAAGGCTCATGAATGTTGAAGAGGCGAGTGAGTGTGTGTAAGGATCGTGCCATATGTCTTTCGGTCCTCTCTGCCTATGCCTAGGGAAGTGGCGTAAAGTTTAGTTAGTTATTATCAAATGACCAACACAGACTTCTATCTAACCCAGCCCATTTTTATTTTTTGGCTAAAAGTGGTTAAGAGTATACCTTAGGGGATTACGGGAGTGATGATATGCATGTTCCAATACGGACAATGAATATTTAAATACATTCCTAGTTTTAAGAATACGTATAAGTATTAATATACTTCGTATATAAGTAACTCCAAATATAACATCAGTACGTTAGTAACAAAATTCGATCTACATTCCAGCAGTACTTACTGGTTCCGTAATTACTCCGGCAGCTAATATTTACCTCATCAAAGTCATTCAAGTGCGAATTACATTAGTTTACAAGATAGTATTTATTATAATAGGTACTGTATAATTAAATATGGCTAAATATATACCACTAGAATATTGTTGTTATTATGCATGCAAATGCTCAAAATAAAAGAGAAAATAGTCGGGTAAAAAACAGATAGATATTATTTTTATTGCATTGCATAAATTTGTGAAACTTTAAGCTTATTATTAGTCTCAGACCTCAGTAACTGGCCCGACACGTTTGTTTACATAAAGAGGAATTAATAGATCTAGTTAGTTTTTGTCTCTTTTTAATTGCATGAAGGTTATGTCATTTACAATTTGCTTCGTCGCTAATTTGAATTGTCTCTACGTGTGAATTCAATTCAATTGTACATTTGTGTGTGGTCTCTAACAAGCAGTACTATGTCAGTCTTATTACAAAAAATGGAACAAGGTTTAAAACTCAGACTAAGTATGGCCATTATCTAATTATTTTCAGATGTATTTTACCATTGTTAGGT